>OX578144.1:144705592-144965195 GCA_951213105.1 Amaurobius ferox | reverse complement strand
ATATATATATATATATATATATATATATATATTAATATATATATATATATATATATATATAGAAAAATTGAAATATAAAAAGTGAAAAAAACATGTAAAAAACATGTAAAAAAGGAAGGATGGCTCGGCAAAAAGCTTACATTATGGCGGTAAGGGGTTGTGACCTTACTCCCCAGTTCAACGAGCTCGTCAAAATCGCCGCGGCATTTTCACTCCTGGTCGCCAGCCCTGGCCCAAGCCAACCTCCGGAGTGACTTTGAAATCATCACGGGACCTGGATAGAGATGTGTACGAGAGCCATATCACCACAAATAAAGCCAACTGAATTGCCGACTCAAATGAAATGTAGTTCCAGCCACGGTCCTGTGATCACAGTGCGGTCCTGTCATATAGAGGGTTCGATGATTTTGTCTCTAATTGAACTCAAAAAATACTTAAGTCTTACACCATATGCAAAATTGTTTCTGTATAAATTATCAATATTTTTAATCATAAAGGAAATTGGATATTTATTAAAAAATGCTTGTTTTAAAAATTCTTGATCAAAATTGATACGTAAATGTTCCTCTTTGATAGTTCTTTTTATTCTGATTAAACCTCCCAAGAAAACATTGCGAAACACATTCAAATGTATGTTGGAGTTCCAATGTATAATTCCAATAATAGGTAGTTTAAATTGTTTTCTTTTATCATAGATGGTGAATATGAGAGGGATTTGACTATAGTTGATATTCAAATCCAAAAATTCGACCTCTTTGTTATTTTTAAGAGGGTTTCTTTCAAGATGAGGTTTGGTGGATAAAAATCAAAGTTCATTGTGTAGTTTTCATTCTCATATCCAATAATTACGTCATCCACATAACGTAGGTATATGATTTCGTTGTTTATATGAGATCTTCTTTCATAAAAACTAAGATATATATCAGCCAATATGGAAGAACATCCCCCCCCCCCCCATGGGGATGCCCTTAATTTGTTGAAAAATAGACAATCCGTTGTAAAGGTAATTTTCTTTAATAACTAAAAATTCGCAATGTTTTCTTGGGAGGTTTAATCAGAATAAAAAGAACTATCAAAGAGGAACATTTACGTATCAATTTTGATCAAGAATTTTTAAAACAAGCATTTTTAAATAAATATCCAATTTCCTTTATGATTAAAAATATTGATAATTTATACAGAAACAATTTTGCATATGGTGTAAGACTTAAGTATTTTTTGAGTTCAATTAGAGACAAAATCATCGAACCCTCTATATGACAGGACCGCACTGTGATCACAGGACCGTGGCTGGAACTACATTTCATTTGAGTCGGCAATTCAGTTGGCTTTATTTGTGGTGATATGGCTCTCGTACACATCTCTATCCAAGTCCCGTGATGATTTCAAAGTCACTCCGGAGGTTGGCTTGGGCCAGGGCTGGCGACCAGGAGTGAAAATGCCGCGGCGATTTTGATGAGCTCGTTGAACTGGGGAGTAAGGTCACAACCCCTTACCGCCATAATGTAAGCTTTTTGCCGAGCCATCCTTCCTTTTTTACATGTTTTTTACATGTTTTTTTCACTTTTTATATTTCAATTTTTCTATATATATAGTGTTTGGTACCCTCATGCTGCCTTGCGCAAAAGTTACTAAAACATTTTTATTTCCGATTTTTCAATTTCTATATATTTATATTTTATATATATATATATATATATATATATATATATATATATATATATATATATATATATATATATATATAAATTATTAAATCCAAAGTTAGAATGTATGTAGTAACTCATAATACACTATTCCAAAATTTTCTACAAAATACAAAGAAATAAAAGAAATTAAGACAAGAAGAGGAAATAATAAAGCATAATGCAAGTCATAAAGACAAAGACAATCAACAAATTTCAAATATGAGGAATGCAAATAAGAAAACAAAAAAATCAAGCAAAAAAGCTTGCACATGGAGGAGATTTAGGCTTACGATAAGTTAATTTCGAAAAAATTCTCGTCGGGTCCATATATCCTTTCGAAATGAACACAAAAATGCTTGTTTCATGCATATATATATATATATATATATATATATATATATATATATATATATATATATATATATATATATATATATATATATATATATATCTTTATATTTCACAAAAAAAAATCCATAAATATCAAATTAGTGAGATTTTACATTCTACGGCATAAATATACCTTTAAATCGGTATACAACAATTAAAGTTTATTTAGTCCTTCAGATCTATAATTGTTATATTAGATCCATTTCTGTGACGGATAAAACTGAGTGTAAATGTATATTGTTGGCAACCCACTTAAAGCTGTAAGTCACAGACAATTTATCTCATGTGTGTACAAAAAATAATAATATAATTTCACTCTAAATAATTTTGAAATGCAGATTTTGGTGGGAAAATTTTACAATTTGCCATTGTTTTTAACGATTTTTTTTAAACATCTATTTCGTAGGATTTAGATGTTTAAAAAGATATAGTGGCTAATATGGATGCAGCATAAAATTACGGAGGAGGTAGGGTTCATGAAGGATTTCCACTTCTTGTTCGGGAGAGAGATGTCACTTCCTATTCAAAAATTTATATTTTTATTTCAACATCTGTTTTTCAGACTTTGCTTTAGGTACAGCTTAGTTGAAGACTGATATAGATTAAATATTGAATTCCGGAGGGATTGGTAGGGTTCACTAAGGATTTCCTGGTCTGAATATGTAACTTCTGGTTTGTCCAATAATTCATATGACTGCATGAAATAAGTGTGCTGAAAGTATAGAAATACTTAACAGTTATTTCGAAATTGAAGTGTATACATCACTTTCCATTGCATAAAGCCTTTTTCATATTTTTTTAATTTTTTGTATTAAAAATTTCAATTTTGCCAAACTTAGATGTAAAAATAATTGTAAAATATATTACTAATTTGAATGAACGATTGCACGTACGTAAGTTGCTGGAAATGTAATTGGCCAGGGAATTTTTAAATGCAAAGTGCAATTAATTTTGATATTTGTTTACCATATTTAAATTAGGAAATATTTTTATTTATTTTCCAATAACATTTAAAATTCTTCAATTTAATAATAAAATATTTAAAATTAAAATAATTTAAAAGTATAAAAGCATTAAAAGTTAAAACCCGTTTTTAAATTTTTAAGAAAATTTACTTGAAACTATCACGTCGTAGAACCCCAAGGGTTCCGCAGAACAAACACATCTTGAAAAACGCTGCATTATCCTACGTGTGTCGAAAAAGCAACATTGCTCCCACAAACTGAAAAATGTCAAGCAAATTTCCTTAAAATGTTACAAAGTTTGCATTTTAAAATGACAAATATTTTATTATTTCCTCCTTTCAAATAATCTTCAAATTTCGTTACGGATTATTGTACTATATAAGAATTGAATATTATACTGATTCTACACATATATTTTCTACGAAATTAGAATCGTTTCATTCAAATAATAAATTATATGCATGTGTGTCGAACATTTCTTTAACTAATTTCAAACAATCCGTATGCAGTACACAAAGTTTTTAAATACATGTATTTTAATAGTATTACTTGAAAACCACATTAGTCGGATTGTTATTTGATTTATAAATAATCAAACCAGTGTTTGAAATACTACTGTATATTTTGATAAGTTTCTCATACGCAATCTGATATGCAATCAAATTATGAACAATATTCTTTATTAAACAATTCGTCTTTCCCATCCAATTGCACGTGTAGCGAGAATAAACCAGAACTGGCGATAAAGCGACGTTTGGCGTGTGGCATGAGAGATTACTTCTGAAATTGTTGAATCGGTATACACTCTGGCTTATCGCCGTAGAAACATGCGAATCAACAAAAATATCTCGAGAACGGCAAATCCTAGAATCATGGGGTTGATCTTATTCTTCTCATCATCACAAATAACGTATAAAACAAGCATGTAATGGATACAATTGAGCATATGCATTCTCGAATTTTAGATTTTAAAGATTTTTGCGGGCCATTTTGTAGAAAAAGAAAAAAAACAGGTTCTGTTTTCAAGAATCTAATCATCACCTACATGTCCCTTACCTATCATTTTTTATGGAATTGGGTCCATTCGTTTTGCAGTTAGAGTGGATGGATACATTGCACAGACAGACATAGTTTTCAAGTTCGAAAATTGGAGTTGTGATTTTTAAAAGGATTCCAATCCTTTCCTTATACTTTATACTTCCTTATACCATGAGGGGAATGAGAAAGAAAGAAAGCAGATGATTCCGATGTTTTCCAATTTACCGATAGACAGTCCAAGTGCTAATCACAGAAACTAGATTGGGACTTGGATCGCTCATTAAAGAAATTAAAAATTGTGTCACGCCTGGAATAATCGACTTGGATTAAAGGGACATTAAAGGGACACCGGAAGATAAAACATAAGTCGCATTTAAATAGAAATGTCATGTATATTTTTACTGACTCACACTATGTATAAAGAAAGTGCTGTTTCGAAACATAGATTTCTATATATGTCTTTGGACTATGGAGATTTCGGAGGCGTCTGTCAGCAATCGATTTCTTGTGGACGCGATAGATGCTGCACATTTTCACGAAAGTTTATATCCGGCTTTGCCATTTAGAACTAGATATAGAATATTTTTAATTCGAGCTAGAATTTTATAATTTTTTAATATGACAGCATAGGAAACTGTGAGACCAAAAATAGATCTCACATTTGATGAGACAGGTTTATATATGTCATTTATTGTGGCCAAGGCGACAAACAATACTGTAAGTTTGGATGACGCCGCGTTTTACAACCCGTGAACCTAGGGGTCACAAAATCATAAATTAAGGAGCGCTATGACAGAGGGGGACGAGCTGGCCCTTACGAGGATGTGAACCACGCCAATGGATAAAGATTATCCAGTGGAAAAGGATGCTTGTTAGCGGCAAATGGAAGAAAAGTGGGAGTGACACCCCCAGGGAGGAATAGGGCCACAACCGGTGACTTGAGAACTGATAGTAAGATTTGAGATGTGACTAAAGAAGGAGTTCGGCACTACTATGGTGAGCAGCGAGGTATCAGAGGGTGAGCTAACATTATGACGAAACAGACACGACTTGTATTATCAGCAGGGTGACATTAGGTGGTGACATGAAAGGATGACTTGTGCAGATAATGAGAGAAAGCAATAAATGCGGGTGTGCGCCCATGAGTCAAAGTTATCGTCGATATCACGAGTCGGTGAAATAATACTGCGAGTTATTTCGGTGAGATGATCGGCAACTTACGTGGCGGTGACAAAACCCAAGGCGAATTTCACTTTGAAAACTTTAGGAAATATTCAAATTATAGTGTGTAAAAAATGTTCAGTAAAATAGATTGGGTAGATTTTAAATAAAAATTGAAATAATAATTACACCCATGATATGTGATCACGTGACTCATTGCAAAATAAAATATATTTTCCTCTGTGTATAACGTAGATGCTTAAATCCATAGGGAGTGTTGCGTCCGTTCTAAAACCGGTTATTTTTAAGTATTATCTGTGTATCTCCATTTTGTGCCAATACGATTACAATATTTTTTGTTTTAAATGTTTACGAAACTTTTTTATTCCAATCACGAAACCTAATTTCAAGGCTAATTTCAACTGATTATTTCTACAACGAAGCCTAATTTTAACTAATGCAGAATGTAAAGAAATTAAGCGATTGCAAGGTGATTTGTTAATAAGAAATGCTGATTTTTTTTTTCTCACACAATTATTTAGTTCTGGAGTCTAGAATCTAAGTGATATGAATGAAATATTCATTGATTTTACATTGAGAAGCAGATGATATATAAAATGGAATAGTTTGTCGTGGTTACAACAGTTTTAAAGAACTCATTGAACATGAGATAAGCGTGTTTCTATAATAATGAAATATTATAATTGTGACGTCCTATTAATGTAAAGCATTGATTTGTGTCGTACTTTTACATTATAAACAAGCTTTTCTTTTTCCATTAGACTTTGATTAAATCTGTATCACAATAAATTAAAATCGCAGTGATGCGAAAACAGCTTCTCCAATAACACTCATTTTACTTCCAATTAGCTCATTACAATTTTCCGTCATTTTACTTTTACCAACTTTCCTCACCCCAATGCATTTTTAAAATAATTTTAAACGACTTCCTATTTAATAATTAGTTTTGTGTTTTATCCAGTTCAATATAAAAAATCTCAACCATTAACTCTCTTTCTTGATGAGAAAATCTCCAAGATGAAGGAACAGAAAGTAGCAAAAGAGTAAAAATTCCCCTCTAATCCCCTTTTGCAATTACACAAGTGATCCCCGGTGTTCTCAATTTTATCAAACAAAGCTCTGGCGTGTCATCTATTGTTTCAAGAAACTGAAATAATCACCTGAACACCCTTCCATCGATCGCTTTTCAGAAATTAAATAAAAAATTCTTCTCTAAGCTACAGTCGTATAGACTATATGCATAAGCGGAGTTGGGCCTCAGCAAGAAATAGGCAGAAAATATCGTTCTTAGGATAGTGTAAAGAAATAATTATTTGGAGTGTGGCTCAGTCCGACCTTCTCATACCAGAATAAATTTCTAGTAGTTTTTTTTTTAATTTTACAAGAATATTTTTGTATATTGATATTGCGGATCCAAATGAGTACAAGTAGGGTGTACTACCTTTCACTTTAAAGGGCTTGAATTTTTTTTTCCATATATACTATACGTGACACTGTACCCCTGTCAAGTAAGACATCGATCGAATATATCTTAAATATTTTAAACATATCGAATATATCTTGCCCCCCCCCCCCTACCAAGAGGGCTAATGACGTCACAAACAAAAAATATTTTTACAATATTTTAATTTTCACTAATTTCTACAATGATTAAAATGATCAAGTCTAATGATCATTGAGCCGTCCATGATCGCAACCCCTTTTAAGCATGATTATACTCAATTTTGTCCTATGCCGTCATGTCAAAAAAATGTTAAATTTTGAATCCATATCAAACATTTCTCATTTGAAATAAATCTATCTAGTTCTAGATTTTTTGATAACAACCGTTACACAAGAAATCGACCCCAAATATATACAAGGTGTCCACTTATATCTGTTACACCCCCCTTAACTTCTAAACGGTGACAGGTTAGGCCATAAAATTGGTGTCTAGGTATAGTAAAAAGACTATGCGCTACTCGATGAGACAACTTACAACGCCATCTATCGGCAAATTTTGGAATTAGCAGTCCTATCTCGTAATCGGTGAAAGATACGTGAAAAAAGTCAATTAGAAAGTTGTAGAGCACTCTCGATTTAGTACGAAAAGATACATTGCGCACATTAATATTCAAAACAGAATGCAAAAAATGAACATTTGTTTGGTCACGATTTCGAAAATTGTCATGTCATAAAGAGTGAAAGAAAGAAACTGAGACACTTTCCTGTCTTCAGGATCATTTGTTTACAATAGTATATTGCTCAAAATGCTCTCCGTTAGCCACTATACACATTTGCACTCTGGACTGGATTTCTCGCTGCACATTGTGCAACATAGCAGGTGTTACGGACGCACAAACATCAGTAATGCGTCGTCGAAGATCCTGCAATGTTGGCGGAGGGGTCGCATATACCTGCCCTTTTATGTGGCCTCATAAGAAGATGTCCAATGGGGTCAAGTCAGGTGAGCGCGGGGGCCACTCGGCGGAACCACCATACCCGATGACTTGATTCTGGAATGTCTCTATTAGGTACTGCTGAACGTTTGAGATCTTATGCGGAGGTGCGCCGTCATGTTGGAACCATACATTTAGGAGTTGGTGTAACGGTAGATTCTCAACAAAGTCGGTTATTACATCCTGCAGAAGCTGCAAGTACCGTTGTCCCGTTAACGTGCCCTCGTAAAATACTGGTTCAACGAGCCTGTCATTAAAAATTCCGCACCAAACATTAATCGACCTTTGTTGATGTCGAACTTCGACGGCAAATCTCGGATTTTCCAGCGACCAGGTATGAACTTTCTGTCTATTAAACATTCCGTTCTTCGAAAAACATGCCTCATCCGTCCATATTATGTCTGCCAGGAATGTTGGGTGGACCCCTAAGTAATTCATCACAAAGTTGCACCACGTGTAATGTCTCTCAGCATCTCTTGGCAGTAATCCCTGCCATAGGCGCCGACTACGGGGGGGCAGAGGGGCACGAGCCCCCGCTGAACTTTTCCAGAGGGGGCTTTGCCCCCTCTGGGAAATTTCAAGATTTTTTTCTAACTTCATATTTTACTAAATACCAAAAAATGAAGTTTTTTAAACATAAAAATAATTGAAAGAAAATCCTATCAATGTAAATGTCACGTTTCAGTTTCGTCTTGCTCACATTTTCCTTACCATGGCTCCCTGAACTATCTCGCACACAAACCAAGCTGATCTTTACTCCCAGAAAACATGTTTACGCTAATGACAAAAACACCTGGTTACCAGAACTTTTTCGACTGACCACATAATTCAAAGAGAAATGGAATATTTACAGCCATGTTATTGGCATTTCCAAAAAATAGCTGTTTCCCTCCAGTAATAACTATAAACGATTACCACGAAGTAGAGATGACTTATTTTGTCTACCTAAAGAGATCTCATCTGTAATTTCTCCTGGATTCTATATATCAGTGCTGTCTTTACAGGTGGCATCCATTCCGTTTGAAGCTGCAAACCCCGCGGGGGTAAATTCCTTGTGAGCACCGGACGTTTGACGCAGCACCGTAGTCAGGCAAGGGCCAGAGGGAGCTTAGCCCCCCTCCCCCACCACCACCACCACCACACACACACTAGGTATACTCAGCCCAACCCCCTGATAAAAATATTAAAGTTTTAGTTGTGATAAGAATTGTCAACCAACATGCCATCCAAATTTTGCATAAAAATATTATTTATGATATTTTTTTATAAATTGCTTTGTTTTAAAGATTTTTTAATTTAGCTGAATGTATGGTTATAGTGATGATCAATTTATTTACATATTTAATTTAAAAATATTTAAATATAGACAATAGTATTTAGATACTTTTGTATTATTGCTGGGTTCATTGTTTTAATTTGTGTCAAAATCACCTGATAGATAGTTAAGAGTTGATATTAAGCGTTAACGTGTATTAACGTTCAGATTTTTTTTTTATTAATTAACAGCTTTGCTACTAGTTAATTCTTATAGTAAAAACCATTGTAATTACTATATATTTTAATATTGATGCATAGTAACTATATGGATTTTCCTAATCAACTCTTAGCTTACAAATATAAATAGGCCTAAAAAGATTAAAAATATTTATCGTACAATAAATAAAACTGCTGATATCTTTCTTTCGACCCAGCCCGTCCAACCTACCCGAAGGTGTAAGATATCTGTTTAGACCGCCGAGACAATGCCATTTATTCGCTCGGAAGGACTTTCAAACCCACAAATTTAACGTGCTCGTACACGGGAACAGTTTAGGCAAAGCCGAAAACCGAACTCGGGTCCTCCGAGTACAATCCCCGTGACTTAACCACTCGGTTATCTCACTCAAAAACTGCTGCTTGTAAGACAATAACTTACAAAACTTCCTTAAGGAAAGCATATATATGTCAGTTAGGTGACTACAGTTGCTTCGATGGCATTATAACCCCCCCCCCCCTTTTCAGAACAAAATAACCGTATGAACTCTTAACAACCACTACTGCCGTTCGTTGGGCAGTTCGTTCTTGGCAGTTGCTAAGGGCGGATACTGTTCTTTTGGCCTGAAGAAGGGACTTAAAATGACCACGAACCAATTGTAGTCACCTAACTGACATATGCTTTCTTTCTTCAAGGCGGCCTTGTAAGTTGTTATATCTTTATCGACTTTGTGAATCTTTTATATAAGTTTATCGGATTGTGCCCCCCCTGAGATTTTGAAAACTCGGCGCCTATGATCCCTGCACAGGTGTGGATTGGTATGGATGAGCACCTGATTCATTCAGGATTTTCCGGCGCGGCTTTTTGAGAGGCCAAAATTTTCATTGATCATTCTTATGCTACTCTGCGGATGGGCGAGAGCGTATACTAGCACATCTTCAGGTATCACTTTGCGTCCTACATTACGAGGTGTACGAATTCGAGGTCGGCTGGTGACGCAGCCCGTCTCCCTTAAACGTTTTACAACTTTTAAGATGGTCAGCCGTGTAGGGTGCGGGCCTTGAGGGAAACGTTCACGATACAGCCTTGCAGCTGCTTACGCCCACATTCACCGTAAATTAACAACATCTCGCAATACTCGTTACTGCCAAATTTTGCCATAACTCTCCGCTTTAACGTACAACCCAGCAGAAACATCCTTTTTATAGTAGTAGTCTCTGGTGAACAGGTATGACGTTCCATCCTCATTTGCATAATACATGAGATCCGTGTGATTTTTATACCAGACATGGTTGAGTTGAGCTGTGTGTTTGGAGAGACGATTTTGCAAGATCAGCAGAAAGTTTTCATGGTTTGTGGAGACATTCAGTAAAACACGCAACCGGTGGGGACAGAACCATGGTCCTCATGAATGCGAATCACGTGCGCTTCCCCTGCGACAAAACACAGGCTCGTATTTAGTCCGTAAGGTGGTCTTTTCTCGCTTCGCCGCACAATCAAACAAATGTTCATTTTTTGCATTCTGTTTTGAGTATTAATATGCGCAATGTATCTTTTTGTACTAAATCGAGCGTGCTCTACAACTTTCTAGTTGACTTTTTTCACGTATCTTTCACCGTTTACGAGATAGGACAGCTAATTCCAAAATTTGCCGATAGATGGCGTTATAAGTTGTCTCATCGAGTAGCGCATAGCCATTTTACTATACCTAGACACCAACTTTATGGCCTGAGTTGTCACCGTTTAGAAGTTAAGGGGGGTGTAACGGATATAAGTGGGCACCCTGTATATGCAGACATCACTCCCAAAATTGTCCAAACGTGTTGAGAAGGTCTTAAAACATATATTGGCATCCAAACCTCGAATTCGAAATCTTTCGTGAAAGCAATACTCTCTTTATACTATATCACGCAGTAACGTCAGTAAACATACACCATGCATTCAAGATTACCTAGGTAGTATTGAAAGAATTATAATTTTTGTTGAATTGTAAATGAAGAATACAAAAATTTGATGTAGGCGGCACATGACTTTCCCTATATAATGCAAGGAATTGAAAAATGGATGTATAAGATCTACCTCTCGGGAATGGAACGAGCTAGATCCACGAAAATGATACAAATACATTTTTCGCATAATATTACATATGAAAAGTGAACGTATTTCACTATATAGGGTGATTAAAAAAGATAGGCCAAGGTGGTAGTATACACCAAACCCAGCATTTTTCGTCACAGTTTACCAAGTCTGAAATGAAACGTAAAGACAGAATTTCCCCTCCTTGTACCTGTTATTCCTCCCTCTCATCTTCTCGGCTTCCAATAGAGGACCAGGAGAGGGTAGTCTCATTGCTTTATGGGCGGCCCGATCTTTTGGACTTTAAAGGCCCTTGACTTAGCATTTTCTAGGTCAAGGACCTTTCAAGGATCAAGGGCCTTTCTAGGCAAAAAACAAATATATATAATGACGATTCACCTACCACGAAATTTCAGACTTCTTTTCCAAATTCTTTTGGGAAAAAATATTCAACAAATACATTTTTTTTTAAGTTTCAATTTCATCTAAAGTAATAAAGCATTTTCCAGTTAGAATGAGCACGACCCAATTCTATTCAAAGTGGTCTATACTTTCGAGACCGTCCCAGTCGGGGCTTTTCGAGGGAAAACAATTTACTAGATTGCTACACTTTTTAGCCTGTATACTTATTCTCTTTACATATTCTAAGCGTAAAAACACAGTTCAATGAAAACCTTTCGATTTTTATGAAAAAGTAAAAGGGGAATAGATTTATTCACCAGTTGATATAATACTCATTGGATGCTCACTTGATATATAAATGTTCACTTGATAGAATAATGCTTTAATGCTTCTACTTCGATTCAATACTTTATTTTACGTCTCTGAAGTTCAGTGAATATATTTTGTTCATTCTCTTTATGAACCTCGAGTTTTTTTCAATTAAAAATTTGTGTATCTAAAATTACATAAATATAAAAAATCTGATGTGGGCAGTACTTGACTTTCCTTGCAGACTCCTATTTACGTTTTCTTTATTTTTTTCAATACTTTATTTAGTTTAATTGCTCAAAGTGACACTCATCATTATTTTAAATGACACCGAACACACACTTTTAATTCAATTTTCGTTTAAGTAGTGGAACTGGATGTGTTTTTTCAAAGGCAGAGTACCACAAATGCGAAAAATCTAAAATATCTGGAAAACGGCTAGTCCTAAAGAAAAGGGATTGGTTTCATTTTTCATTGTTGAAAATGACATACGAAATAAGCATTTAATTCACACATTTGAGCATACGTGTTCTTTTATTTTAGATTTTAATGATTTTTGCAGGTCATTTCGCCACACACACAAAAAAAAACAGCAAGTTCGTTTGAAAGGTATTTTATTTATTGTTACTTATTATTTATTACTTATTATTTATTATTATTTATTATTCTATTGAAAGTGGTTTCTGGGTTACTTTGTTTGGATCGAATCTTGAAATTAATTTTTGACCTATTTCTACCAAGCCGATTTTCTTGAAATTTTGCACACATACGTATTTCCAATGACAATCCAACTTCTCATTAAATTTGAGTGGATCCCTCTCCCGGAATCATACCCGGAATGGCCCGTAAAATTCCCATTGTTGTAAAGATAGGTTAAAACATTCTCTGTTTTAAATATATATTTTTTTTTTCCCAATGGCCAGGCATTGACTCTTTCATCTTCACCTATGTTTTAAATATATATATATATATATATATATACATATATATACTAGCAATGTATCCGTTTTTCGTATGGAGTACATATAAAAAAACTTAAAATTCACAATTATGAACAAATTCCTATAGTATACTAAATGACATTATGAATCAAAATAGTCTATTAAAATATCTAATTTAATATTCCTAAAATTAAGTTTAAGAATCTCTGTTCACGCTGTACAAAATGATCTTTACGGGCAGATCTGAGGAATAAAACACCCTGGTCCAGTGTATAAACACATTTACAAAAAATATGAAATGGAGTCAATATATGCAAAATATAAGCGCTAAAATTGCATGAGATCTGTACCGTGTATTGCTAGAAGATTACACGTATTATAACATATGAGTTTCAAAAATCTTTGCCAAAATAAAACATATGACGCAATAATATTAATAACCTCCGTAAAGATTACCCGTACTATGAAACACGAGTTCAAAATAACAATAATCCCCCAAATCAATAATTTCGATAAATATGAATAATAATAATAATGTTTAAGCCTGAAGACTGTAATGGATACAATCCAGTCAAAAATGCAATGTAGATGAAATTTATTTTATATCTTTATTATTAAAATCTTAAAAAATTAATAAAAGTCGTCTGCGGCATAAACACAGTGGATTTACACCCATTGCTAAGCGGCATAATTTCATTTTCTTCAAAAACATTGTTGGAAAAAATATCGTCTGCATAATGTTGTCTCTATAGAAGGTTGAATTGTGCGTTTTTAATTAATATCTAGACAAGCCCTGGTCCTAGAAATTTAATACATAGACTCGATTTTAAGTGGGACTGTTCCAGGTCTGCCCACAAAATTTCGTTCGATTCGGTGCAGTGATGATGCGACAAACATTTAAACAGACGGATTTTTAATTATATATATGTATAAAAGCATTGACCTCGGCTTTTGTTCCTTAAATATTGATCTTGAACATATATAATAAATTACAAAGTACAGAATTTAATTAAAAAAAGGTACAAAGTACAGAAATTAATTAAAGAAAGGTACAGAATTTTATGAAATCGATAAAAATTTCCAGGGGATTAAATTTGAAGAAATACAAAATTTAAATTTTTATACGGCCCCCGTACAAAAACATTTCCAATTAGTAAAATGTGCCCCATACACTAATAAGGTGGTGTACACACTTTCAGCATTTTATCATAAAATATCCCAGAGATATGTTTAAACAAAGTGGGTGAGGAATTAATTATACATTAAAATGTAAATGTTTACAGCAAGAGTGCAAATGACGTAACGCAGAAATGCCTCATGGGCAAATAATATCTGCCTCTTATCTTTAATGGATTTTTAATGGAAATGAATGGAAAACATTTTGAACAAGCTTTGTAATATTTGTGTTTTGTCCACTGTATATAAAGTTATTCTTTATATACAGTGCAGATACTTTTGTACCAATAAATAGCAAAATTAATATTTATTTATGTAACCATTGTTTTTTTTCGTAATTTGTGTATGACCCCTGAAACGCGATCTGCCGACATGATTTTTCCCCTCTGAGAACCTATATCGATGCATCGAAAAGTGGTTTAAGTCAATCGTTTTTGTCTTTTTATATCTCTGGGATTTTTTATGATAAAATGCTAAAATTTTGTACATCACCTTATTAGTGTATGGGACACATTTTAAGCATTGGAAATGTTTTTGTACGGGGAACGGTCCCCGTACAAAAACAAATTAAGAGATTTTAAGAAATAAAAAAAAATAATTTAAGAAAGTTTCTAAATTTTAAGAAATAAAAAATTTAAATTTTGTATTTCTTAAAATTTAGTTCCTTTGAAAATATTTACTGATTTCATAAAATTCTTTACCTTTTTTACGCAACTTTGTAATTTATTGTATATGTCTAAGATCAATGTCTAAGGAATAAAAGCCGAGGTCAATGTTTTGGGGACACCCTGTATATATATATATATATATATATATATATATATATATATATATATATATATATATATATATATATATATATATAATCTACAACTAATTGAAAATGTATACACATCAAACTATTTCTGTATTAACTATTCTGTATTAACTATGATGTATTAACTATTCTGTATTAAATATTCTGCATTAACTATTCTGTATTAAGCATCAAACTGTTTCTGCATTATTTCTGTAATACAATATACAGTAATGCACACAGAAACGTAGAATCCGCATTCACGAAATATATATGGCCCTTGATACCGTACATGATTTTGGAAATACTTTTCACTTTATTCAATTTCAAATTACTTTTGGGAGCTAGAATGGACCTAGTTCATCGTGCAAAAGAATGTTACTGTTTTGCAACTTTTCATCTTGCACACATTTCTTGCATTTACATCATGCATATTTATGCAGGGAACAAGGGGATAAGTACCTTAAGTACCTGCATTACATATATGATTTATAAAAATACTTTCATCTAAATGTGTCACTAAAAACTTTTTTTTACCCACCTTTATCACTTGTCATTCTTATTCCATTCCTTAACTTATATATATGGAACAGGGGAAAAGGGGTATTTTATACCAATTTAGTATCTGTTTTATTTATAATGTTTACTTATCATGTTTTTTTCAAATATTCCACTGCTTGCCGTATAGTCTTTTTGATATCACATTTACATTTCAGTTCATCTTCCATTCACTTTTGCTATACAGAAAATTTTCTATTAATGATCCATCTCAGGTATATATAATACAAATAAAATAAAAATTCTTCAATTATATATACTATGTATATATATAACTACTAAAACCGTGCAACTCAAAGGATTAATTTTTTATAATATTTTATCTTTTTTCTCTGCATACATTTTTATCTGACATAAAATGCTTTAAACTTGAGTGTTCTGAATTTTAGTTTGCTAAAAAAACTAATTTTCTCCTTTAATCTCCTGTCAATCAATATTAATAAGCCTTTTTAAGTCTTTTTAAGCCAAGAATCAGGAAAAAAGGGGATATCAGGATACATCCTAGTCAATTAAATGTTAATGTTTACACCTTTCATACGTGAAACATTTTATCCACATTTGTGAAGGGTGACCATAAACGGTCATAAATCTTCATTTATCTTTTATTCACCTGATGGGATAAGACGAATTTCATTTTAATAGAGAAATAGTTTCCGAATTCCATACTAGATGGCAGCAGCAGCGCCAAAGAAGAGATCGATTTATAAATGAGTAGACAAAATGCTTAATTGCAAGCTCCGTAAAAAACGAAGTACCCCCAAAACAACGTGATTTGAATATTTTTTGCTCTTAATTTAATACGTTATTTAAAATGAATGAAACATGGGTAACTTTTAGTTCAAAATGTTTTGCCGCTCGTTTGAAGTAATTGCCTGATGCATAATGACCTCAGTGACTTACAAAAAGCTCGGAATTTCGAATTCTGGGTTGTGCTTCACGACTTTCAGGTTTTTAATAATGGTTTGTTGCACAATAAAGCTTCATCGGTAGTGAGGTTTCCTTATTTTAAATATTTTTCATTTTGACTATTTAATATAAAAAATGCACTCGACTTGTTCATCCTTTTTGTTCTGCACTTAAAGTCCAAAATATGATTAAAGGGCTAAAGTTACAGCCCAATAAGCGACTCAAGTCTCCAAACTTCCTGATGACAAAATGTTCACTTAATTCATTTTGTTACCATGGTGTAATGTTATTTTTTACAATTTTGACTGTCATACGTAGTATTGCGAAAGTATTGTTTTCACGAACGTTTTGGATTTCGAGATAGGGATGCCAATATATATTTCAAGATCTCTTGAATACGTCTGTCTGTGCTCGATTTATAGTGTACACGATAACGGTCACGCATATGAATGGATTTGAGCGAAAAGTTATATCTCAATAAATCTAGAACTGGATAGACTCTTTTTTAAAGTCGAGCGCAAATTTATTTGAAATTATATATTTTTTTTAACATGGCAGCATAGGACAAAATTGGACACACTCATGCATAAAAGGTTTCTTCCAAAATAAGTTTAAAAATTCATTTAATGAAAACTCCTTTCTCCGACGGACATAAACTTCAAAGCCAAAGGGCTTTCAGGCATCACCATGCCCTTTATCACTGATGAAGGGCATGGTGATGGCAGAGTAGAAAGAGAAAGAGAGAGAGAGAGAGAGAGAGGGAGAGGGAGAGAGAGGGAGAGAGAGAGAGACAGAAAGGCAGCGAGCGAAAGAGAGCTGGAGAGCGCGAGAGAGAGCGAAATAGCGCGAGAGAGAGAGATAGCGCGAGAGCGAGCGTGAGAGATAGAGACAGCGAGAGAAAGAGAGCGAGGGAGCGAGCGAGAGAGAGCGTGAGAGAGAGCGCGAGAGAACGCGCGAGAGAGAGAGAGAGAAAGAGAGAGCGAGAAAAAGAGAGCGAGAGAGAGAGTGTGTATTGCAGAAAAAGTGATATTGCAATAGTTGGGAACCTTGGAGTTTAGAATTTTGTTTTTCATATTTCATATACGATTTTTTGTTTTTCATATTTCATCCAGGAATTTATTTTGTAATTTTTATTTCATCGTGGTAACCGAACTACGTTTCAGATACCGAAATAGTTTGTTGGCTATTCTTCGAATCAAAATATTGAAAATAATGCAATAGTTAATTGCTGGAAACGTTATAATTAAGGCAACCCATAGAGATCGGAGCTGACATAGTATTTTAGAGAGCGCCATTTCCACGTTAACGGAGCACTAAAATGTATGCCACTTGAAAAGTTTCAATGTCTTCTTATCCTCTTTAGATGCCTTTTTGTATAGGATGTTTACTTAATCTGACAAAAGTCACTTAACTCAAACTTAGAGTACTTGACATTTCGGTCCAAGGGTAGAAACACAGGACGGCACTGTTTAAATATAATGGGGGACTTGTTAGAAATGACAGCAGCTTGATATTTAAGGCAACGGACAACATATGCATTAATTGTTATTGCACGCGCCCAGAATAAATGACAAATATACAAGCTATTACAATATACTAGTCTGGTGATAATGCTTACATGGATACTTATTTACGAAGCTTATATGCTTACCCCGGCACTCTGTTATTTCGCTCCGTCTGGCGGCCACACCCAGAAGACTCCTCCTATTCATCGTTGTATCGAATAGGCTTTATTTCCACTCACTACCAGAAACCCTCATCCTCTTCTCAAAAACCCTTCTTTCATTCAAAGAGCCCCCTACTCAAGAATACTTTACTCCAGAATCCATTACTCTCGTGGCCGTTACCCAAGAAGCCACTGAAACTCTCACGATTCGAAATATGTTCCTACTCTACTTTAGAAACGCAAAAAATGCCGATGAGCTCGGTGTGTTGGGTCTATAAACCTAACCAGAAAGGCTGGATATTTTAAATAAACCTAAATTCTAATGCAAACTGGGGAAATAATAATCAAAATGTTATTTAGACCTCACACACTTTAAAGCTTTTATTTGAAATGGGTTTGGGTATTCATAAATTTTATTAAGTATCACATGGAGTGCCCACGCGCTCTGTTGGAAATGGTTAGTTTAAAATGCCTCTCTAATACAGCTGTCATTTACTTTGGCACTACGTTTCGTCGAAAAGTGACATCGATTCAATGCAGTTTTACCCATTTCTCGCAGTCTCTGTTCTTCGGACCTATTAAGATGTACACATGGGCCTATTCCAGAACTGCGCATTCGTTCGCTTAGATCCAAAGAGTATCCATTATCTAGAGAGAGAGAGAGAAGAGAGAGAACTGTAATGTAGTTTGATTGCCCTATTTGCATAATATATCAATCCATAGAGAAGTTTCGCTCATTTCTTTGGCAAGGGAATATAATGACTCGGGGACAGAGGGTTTCAAAGTTCGGGGAGAATTGATTGGAATCCGCGAAGATATAAAATCATAACTTTTGTATCTTACTTCAAATCTGACCGTTAAGGAATGAATAAATCGGATCAGTGTTGAATCCAATATACATTAGAAATAAAATCCCTTAAAATGGCCTTGCTTTGCTTTAAGGAATTGTTCTGTTCCGAACATTAGAATCCCAATATGAATAGTTTACATTATGGATAAGTTACAGAAATGTTTACAAAGAAAAACTAAAAATGTATATATATATATATATATATATATATATATATATATATTTACACACAAACATAGATATATATATATAAGGATTAAAAATGAAAGCAGATAAAAAACGGGAGTGACCATATGAATTACATAAAATGGTAGGGGTGGATGGCGACACACACACAGACATATATATATATATACACATATATAATATATATATATATATATATATATATACATATATACACATACACACATAATATATATAGATACATAGACACACACACACACACATATATATATATATATATACATACACATACACACATATAAATATACATACACACCCACACCCACATATATATATATATGTATATATATATATATATATGTATATATATATATCGTTACGCACGTGTAATATTCCTTCATCGGAGTCTTTTCTTTTGAGAACTAGACGGAGAAAACATATGTACAGGCTTTCCCTTGATGTGAACGTAGGGATTACATAATTCCAAAATTCGAAGAAGGGTTTCTAGATTTGACAATTTATCGCCAATTGGACGACATCCCGAATCTTCGAGAAGCATTAACGATTATTCTATGTGATATGGGAAATTTCCAGAAGTTTCTATGGCTAGTCTATAAAAGGAATCATCACTCAGTGGGAAGAAAATTGAGCTGATACGAGCTACATTGAACTGTGACTTTCATCAATGTTTTGAGAATAATATCGGTTATTTTGTGAAATGAGTTGAGCATTGAAGTGCTGTTTTACTGTATATTATCCCAGTTTACGTTGTGATTGTGAATAGACGTGTTAGTTATCCAGAAATTTGGACTCATTCTTGTATCCTGTATGCACACCCATGATTACAGAGAGTGCATATGTAATAGTATATATATATATATATATACATTAGAAAAATGATTTTATACCAAGCAATTAATGATAAAACATTAAAACAATAAAATAATTAAAACAGTTGAAACACGGCCAGCATGCCGAGAAAAGAAATGAACAACATTAGGCATAAATTGGAGGCTAATTCAGATTAGATTCCTCTTCAGGTCTGAGCAGCCAAGCGAAATTAACCCAAACAGATGCTTGTTGAGCATATCGCCCATACTATAAATACCATAAACCAGATACAAGCATAAATAGGGGATAAAAAAAAAGAAAAATATTAAGAAATCAAGTATAACCATGAACTATGAGGCAAGTGACCAGTTGAGATTGAACAGAGAGTTGAGGAGAATTAAGGAGATAGATTAAGAGCTGAAGTACTATCTATGGGCTCCATCTCCGGTTCTATTACTAAACATGTTTAGACAGATTTATGTATTTGCACAAAACATTTTTTATGCATTTTTAGGGATTCTAAGGGCTTTTTCAAAGTCAAATTGCAATGACTTGTAGTTCTCTTATTTTCAATGGATGCCAATACTTATTCAAATCCCAACGAAAAAAGTTCCACAACATTAAACTGCGTAACACGTTTATTTTAAAATGCTGCTTCGGTATAATTAATTTACGATATCCCAAAAGTAATTATTTTCAACGAGGGAAAATTTCTGAAAGTGAATTTCTGTCGTTTTCGAAATTAATATAATTAGAAGTGATGGAGCGCATGGGTTTCCATGTGAACAAAGAAACTGCGATTTCATATTTTACAATAATAATTACCGGATTTATATTTTCAATCTTCTGAAGCTAAGTGACAATCCATTATTGAAATAAAGAATTATTAAGATTTTTGAATCGAAGCTTTGACTCATTTGAATTAAAGAAAAATTGAAAACCGAATGACATTTTAGATTTTTCAATTTTATAAGTAGTTCTGTGAAGGAGTTGCGTTATCGTAAATCATGAATTTACCTTTATCCAGTGAGAGGTCACTTGAAAACACATTTTTATCTTTCATTCTACTGAATGAAGAAGTATTAGATCTGTTCAGCAAGGATCCTATAAAAATGCACATCGATCTATGATCTTTCATATCCATAAAAATTCCAGTAACTCAGTGAATGACTTGCACAGTACTCCATTTTCATTCGCGGTCGGGCAGAACGCCTTGTAACCCCCCCTCTTTGTGTCTTCTCCCGTTCATTTGTGTCGTTTTTACATTTTTTTTTTGTCTTTTTCGGTCTCATTTATTCTTATTCTGGCTTGACTCGTCTTGTTCGGATATTCTTGTTACGTTTCGGCGCACACTAATCTTGTGTGTCACTTGTCTCGTTTCGGATTGGCTGGGCTGTTCTTCCTGCTCTGATTGGTTCACTCTTAATCCGGATTTTGGGTGTGAAAGCCCCAGGCCGTCCGGCTCGTCCAGAGGACTTAGAGCAACAACGGATTTTGGGTGTATAAATCCCCTGCTTTTTCCTTTCGCGACTAGCTGCCACACTAGGAGCTAAGTCAAATAATAAAAACAGTAAATCAAAAACCTCGAACCTCCAACTATGGGCAAATGAAATAATGTCACAGTATGAAGATAAGAACCACACCTAGAGATTGGAGATTAAAGGCGCTTCGCGCCTGGTGCTCTTTTCTGGACGAAACCCATGACCGATTTTTATCTAGTTTTTACTTTCGCGACTAGACATCCCCAGGACCCCAGACACGGAGCTGGCACTCTATGCAGACGACAGTGCGATACTTGCAAAACACCCTTACATCTCAGTAATGCATAGACAGCTACAACGATACTTAGACATACTCCAAACATGGCTAGAAAAATGGCGAATACAATTAAACCCCAATAAATGTCATCGGATTTATTTCTCTAGAAAACGTAAACCTCCGCCGCCTCTGTACATAAACAACCATGCCCTAAAAGCGGAAAAATCTACTAAATACCTAGGTGCAACGATAGATCTAACCTGGAAACAGCACGTAACGAATTTAATCAAAAAAGCGTATATGGTCACAGGAGCCTTATACCCAATGATAGGAAACGGAAATTTAAGTTATCAAAATAAACTCCTAATTTATGAATCGGTCATCCACCCAGGAATGCTGTATGCAGCACCCGTGTGGGGATATGCCTGTAAAACTATTATAGACTTACTAGAGACAAAACAAAACCCTAAGGTTTATAAGGAAAGCTCCTAGATACTTAAGAAACTCGGTAATTAGGAAAGACTTAAATAAAAACTGTTAGAGCCCAAATTAAAAAGCTAGCGCTTAAGTTCTATAAAAATCTGCCATCTGTTCCAAATGAACTACTATTCAATCTGCATGACTATGATCATCGCAAGGCCAAATCACGTAAGAGACCCCGCGCGGTACTTAATATTGAAAATCGGAATTAGGTAAGTCCCAACTTAAATAGTTGATATTAAATAAAAACTCGATCAATGTTTTCTAAAAAATGTTCTTAAACCTTAAACTGCCAAATTGCTAGGAAATCCTTAGATCTGCATCAACTCCCCAAAATTACTCAAACTCTAAATGTGCAACAAACTGCCACACTAGGAGCTAAGTCAAATAATAAAAACAGTAAATCAAAAACCTCGAACCTCCAACTATGGGCAAATGAAATAATGTCACAGTATGAAGATAAGAACCACACCTAGAGATTGGAGATTAAAGGCGCTTCGTGCCTGGTGCTCTTTTCTGGACGAAACCCTTCCCTTTCAGGCCGAATCCCGTAAGAGACCCCGCGCTGTTCTAAACATCGATAATCGGAATTAAAAAATTCCACCTCAAACATCCGATATTCATAAAACTCGCAACTAATGTGTTATAAAAAATGTTCAAAACTCAAAACTGCCAAAATGCTAGGTACCCCTTATATCTGCATCAACCCCCCAATCTGCTTAAACTCTAAATGTGCACCAAACTGCCACACTAGGAGCTAGGACGATTAATAAAAAGTAGTCAATAAAAACCTCGAACCTCCGATTAGGGTCACAGAATTAATGTCACAGTTTGACGATAAGAACCGCCTATTGAAACTGGAACCGCCTATTTAAAGGCGCCTGGTGCTCTGTCCTATACGACACTCGTAACTCTCGCGACTATTCCTCTTTTGTTATCTAGCAGACTCCAAAAATCTAAATAAACTGAAAATTACAAATTAAATAATAATAAAAATTATAACAAATTCATTGAAACTTTACACAGTTTTCAGAAAACTTACCCGCCCTCCAAAAATAAAACTATCCTTAAAGCTTTTACTTATGTTGTACCAGAACTTAGAACTTCTAACACCGAAATGGGTAGAATTTTTATTCTGCGCTTTTAAAGCAGCTTTTCATGGTTTTAAGGCCAGTGCTTCTAGGAATACAACTAGACCCCGCCCACTTAAACTCCTCCCCTTTATATCTTGAGGGAAATTGACTCTTTCACTCTACTCCACATTTCTTCGACTCGAGTGATTCTGAATTGTGATTCGTCACAATTCAGATCCAAAAGCATCTCCACTTTTCTGAAACTTCTTTACCTGTACAGTTTCTTTTATTAATATGACTCAACCGCCCTTCATATTGGAGTAGAAAGGCAGCACTAGACTGCCCGTAATCGGTTACCCCTTGAAACCATTCCTTATTTGGACTCCGGGTTGGTTGGTTCTCTTACCCTGACGAAGTCCCCCCGGGGACCAGTGAATATTAAATTTTGTTATTGAGCTTTAAATTAACTGTGTATTAGCTATTGCGCTGCAGTTCTTTTCTGAGTTTATTGTGATTTATTGCACCTTGTAAAGTCTTGTCCCACGAGTAGGTGTTTGACGTAGCCGGGGGGGCTCACCCAAACTTAATTTGGGTGCGAAACCGACTCTGTTGGTATTTTGTGGGTAAAACTTAGCTGTTTCTGGTTGGAATTGTGCTTTAACTGACATCACAAGTGGTGATGTCGGGTGATGAAGATGAAAGGTCAGCCTCTTTGGCTGACAATTTAAAAAATGAGACTGAATCAGAAGTGTGGAATAGCTTTCAGAATATTATGGAAGTTTTAAATTCCAAAAGAAATAAGCTGAACAAAGAGGATTCAGCAGTTATTTTCAATGAGGTTCAGAGTTTATTTTTAAGTTATTATTTGATGAATAGTAAGTTACAAAAAACATTAAAACAAAACGAGGATGTTTTGAAAGTAGTTGAAGAATCAACTAAGGTTAGTTATGCTGCTATAGCTGCTGCTCCTGCAAGAGACAGGAGTAGTAGTAGACGACGTACACAGGATCATGTATTATTAGTTTATCCTACAGAAAAGGATATGAGCTCAGAAAGCGTCCAGAAGGAAATAGTAAAAAATTTAAATCCAACAAACCATAAAGTTAAGGTAAAGTCAGTGAGAAAATTTAAGAATGGTGGAGTTAAGATTACGTGTGAGAAACTGGACGATATTGAGTTGTTTGAAGAGGCAATTAAACTATTCCAAAATCTTAGAGAGATAGTGAATGTGGTGAAACCTAAGAAAAGACATCCGAGGGTGATCATATATAATGTGGATAAATCCATAAAAGCAGAATTGGTGGAAACACTAAAGGCGCAAAATGAAGAAGTGATAATTGGAGATATAAAAGCATTATTTTCTATTAAAAGTAGAAATGAAAAAACTCAGCATTGGGTTTTAGAGGTTGAACCAAGTGGGTTCAAGAAAATAATGAAGAGGGACAGACTATATCTGCAATGGGAAATATTAAATGTGAAAGAGTATCTTAGAGAGATAAGGTGCTTTAACTGCAATAGGTTTGGACACATTGGAGAAAATTGTAAAGATGAGAAAACATGTTAAATTAAACATGTTAAATTAATTCTAAAAGTGAAATGAATTGCTTTACTGAATATGTAACATCATTATTAATAAAAGCTTGTAAAGATTGCAGGATTCGTAAAGGTGGCCAAATAAAAAGAATAGTTAATATGCCTTGGTGGACAATGGATATACAAATCCAGAGATCCAAGACAAGAGCATTAGGACGAAAATTTCAAAAAATCCAGGAATCTGAAGAGAGGAATAGGTGGAAGCTAATCTATAAAAGGGAATTAGCAGTGTTAAGAAGAAAAATTGTAAAAGCGAAGAAAGAGACTCTGGCTCAGTTCTTAGGTAAAATTACGGAAAGTAATTGTTTCAGTATGGAGAGTAAAAATATCATCAATCCAAGAAGTGGTTTGATAAAATATGCCACAGTATGGAAAGAAAATGGTTAAAAGACTAAAAATCTAGAAGAAACTATAAAAACTATAGTAAGATACCATTTTCCTGAAAGAGGATACTTGGAGAGTAGTAGTAGGTATAAAGAAGAGGAAGTCATTAGGAAGGAAGAGGTACAGTATGTAATACAGAATATGAAAAGTGGTAAGGCTCCTGGTCCAGATGGGTTACCGTTAGAGGTAATCAGGGATCTTTTTGAAAGTAATATGGATTGGTTCACTGGTATTTTTAATAAATGTTTAATGATTAGGATATTTCCAAAATCTTGGAAAATTTCATTGGTGGTTTTGCTGGATAAACCGGGGAAAGAGAAAGAGAAAGTGGACTCATACAGACCTATATGTTTACTATCGGTCTGGGGGGAAATATTGGATAAAATCCTAGTAAACAGGATTCTTTATCACTTGGAGTGCAGCAAGTATTTTAATAACAATCAATTCGGGTTCAGAAAAGGGAAAAGTACAAATAATGCATTATATAAAATGAAAAATATAGTGGAAAAAAATAAAATTGGAAAAATGCATACAACCCTAATATCATTTGTTATCAAGGGAGCATTTAATAATGTGGATTGGACTCGAATAAAAAGTATAGTGAATGAGTTGCCTATTACCAATAGGCTTTCTGACATTATAAATGACTTTTTGAGAGACCGAAAGGTGGTTTTTAAAGAGGGTGATATAAATGTTGAAGTCTTAAACAGTTGTGGATTACTACAAGGTTCAAATTCGGGACCGATTCTGTGGTTGCTGGTGGCGGACACTTTATTAAAGAACTTTTATAGAGAAAAGTTTGAAGATATGGATTTAATAGCATTTGAGGATGATTTCTTATTTGTGGTGGCAGGAAAAAACAGAACTATTTTGAAGAAGCAAATTGAAAAAGCAACTAAATACATTTTTGAGTGGAGTAAAAGTTATAAACTAACACTCAGTGTTGATAAAACTCATGATTATTCCATTGAAGACAGATTTGAAAACTGTATTTAGAATTATATTAGATGGAAAAATTTTTGTAAATAAAGAAGAAATGGAGTACCTAGGGATCAAGTTGGATCCATATATGAAATTCGATAAACACTTGAAAAAAGTGAGGGATAAAATATTTGATTTTTCAAACAAGTTGGTAAGAATATCACGGAAAACCTGGGGTTTGAATGGTAAAGTACTAAAACAGATATATGTTAGAGCTATTGAGAAAATGATATTGTATGGATGTGAGATTTGGTATTCGGGACATTGCAGGCAAATTAATCAGTTGATCAAGATTGTTAGAAGCTGTCTCCTTCTGGTGACTAAATGTTACAGAACTACATCTACAGAAGCTTTATATGTTATTTCAGGAGTAGTACCCATTGATATAAGAACGAAATGGATGAAGAGCTTATATGATTATAGAATGTTGAAAAAGGATGTGAATTTTTATGGTGTGAAGATAAAGTATGGAGAAATTAGCGATTACAAGCAGGATGTAAATCCATATAAATTTCAAAGTATGGAGTTTAAATATAGGAAACCAAATGGTAAAGGTTGGAAAATCTTTACCGATGGATCAAAGATGGGAGAAGTGCAAAGAGTTGGGGCGGCTTTTGTGGTGTTCTATAATGGAAATGAAATTTGGAATGATAAGTTTCGCCTTTCTGATCATTCAACTGTATATTTAGCTGAATTGTTGGCCTTAAAGGAGGCTATAAAATGGATTAAGTGTAGTAGGAAAACAATACAGGAAGAGGAGTGTTATATTTATAGTGATAGTGAAAGCTGTTTGAAAAGTTTACAGAAGTTGGAAGATACGCATATTTGGATTACTCAAACAAAGAAAAATATTTCTTATCTGAGATTGAGGAAGAAACGAATTAAGTTAAACTGGATTAAGGCTCATGTCGGATTCACCGGAAATGAGAAGGCGGACGAATTAGCCAAACAAGCAACTTCTAAAGATCAAGTTGATGTTGAAGAAAAGTTGACGTGGATCCAGGTTAAATCAAGAAGTTAGAAGCGTACAATATCTGGCAAGAAAGGTGGAATGAAACAACAAAATGAAGATGGACTTATGGTTTAATTCCGAAAGTTGGAAGCAATAGATGTATATCGAACTTTTATTTTAACCAATTGATTACTGGCCACGGAATCTTTCCAAATCATCAGTTTAATAGATTTGGAAAGTCAAAGTTTTGTATAAGTGATAATATGGTGGGTGACGTAAATCACTATGTTTATTATTGTAGAAAGTTTGATGTATATAGATCTAAATATTTTCCAAATAATTTTGTTGATATTTGTCTAAAAGATTTGATTAAATGTGAGAAGGTTAGAGTTGGAATTTGTTTTATGGTGAAAGAATTAATGGATGTATATAGTATATAGTTGAAATGTATTATGTTTTTGTTTTGTTTTGACCAGAGTTTGGTTAATTATAATTTGTTGTTGTGATTATGTTGAAAAATGTTATTTTATTGTAATGATTGTAATATGATTGGATTGTATTTTAGAAACTTAAGTTAAGTTGCACTTTGTAGTTTTTCTGAATTTCAATAAAGGTCATTGACCAATTAGGGACTGTTGTGATTCCAGACAGAGGATGAGTTTCAGAGGTTCTAAATTTAATTGGTGCTGTTGTTTTTGGCCGTTGTATGTATTCCGCGGCTGCTTTGCTGGGGCGGTACTTGGATTGGTGTTGAAGTTTATAGGGTTTGGTGTTTGCATATCCCTGGGGTGGCCCTTAGCGCGAACGTCGTTGCGTCAGGCTGTGTATCTTGTGCCCGCTATGGCGGCGGCGGGTCAGCAGCGGGGCCTCGTATGTCCAGAAATGGACGGATCGAGGGTAACTAATGGTTACTCTGACGAAGTGGATTGACCGTATCCTCGAAACAGCTGCATGCTGCATTATTGTGCTATGTGCTTTTATACGTTGATGAAGTTGTAAATATTCTTCGCACAAAGAGTATGAAAGTATTCAAGTATGCACACACTCATTGATTACATAATTATAAAAGCACAAAGAGTATGAAAGTAGTATGTATATAAATACATTAAAAGCGATGTATATAAATACATTAATTATTAAAAGAAAGCATTGTTTTACAGAAAAATGTTGAGCATTGTACATACATTGGAGGTATGGTCCGTGTGCCTTTGTATCGCGCATCCTTATGAAAATGTATACGCAAGTACATTATGCAAGAAACTTAGGGTACATTGTGTTAAGAACACGTACACGTGATATCACAGTTTTAAGTGGATTCAGAACGACTGCGAACATCCACGTATATTCAAGGTTCCAGAGTATAAACAAACATCGTAAAAACTCTTGAATGATATCAACCAATGATTAGAAACGTAGTTTGAAATATAGTTTGGACGTGTCACTCCGCAGTCTTTTATTTTAGATTTTGCTGATTTTTGCCGGCCATTTCGTAAAATAAGACAGGTTCTTTTTCACCGAATGGTACCAAGATTTAATTAGCAGCAGGAGAACCCGTATGTGACTTATCTACCCAATTTTGTGAAATTGGGTCAATTAATTTTTTTTTTTTGCCGATTTTTGCGGGCCATTTTGAAATTTAAAAAAAAAAGCCAGTTTTTTTTATCCCAAATCATGCCAAAATCTAACCAGGGTAACCCACGCGTGCCTTGAATATAAAATTTTGTGGAATTTAGTTCATTAGTTTTTGGGATAGAGTGGATGCATACATTGCATAGACAGACACACACTCATTAGAGGTCCCAAATCGTGTCTATCCGTCGAAAACTCGACTTCTTCCTAAACTCGACATGATTCCTAAACTTTTCTATACATTAATAAGTAATAATGTAAACATAATACAGTAATAATGTAAACATAATAAAGTAATACTGTACTTTTATTTATAAGAGAAAATGAATGCACGTTTGAGCCATTCGAGTCTCGAAATGCGGATGAATAACACACAGAGAGAGAATTCTGAATTACAATCTATATTCTTTCCAATACATAAAGATTACATTATTCAAATGGTTTGCTCACGTCTCTTTTTGTATTCATACTTTCATTTGTAATCCTCCTAAATCCATTAGCACGCAGTCCGGAAACCCAACTGGCTGGCACTCAAAAGTGACTCGCGATGCATTCACGACTCATTTGCATTTCAAACGGATTGGCACTTGGAGCGCATTCAGGGTAAATAGACTCCTGTTCTGCGGAGCTCCATTCTCGATCTCCCAAACACCCGACGGAGGAAAATATCGCACTGAAAGGTGGACGCCCTCGTGCCTGAATCGAGCCACGTTAAGGAAAACATAAAATGGTATCGCGGCTGATTTGAGGATACGTTGGGGCGAGGGAACCAACCCACCCGAAGTCCAAAAGAGGAATGGGGACAAAAGGAAGAAACAGAGGGGAGTTATATACTTAAGACCTAGAGTAAGATATCACTTGAGAGAAGAGCCGATTATTAACACTTATTAAATGGATAGAAAACAGCATGAAGAACAGTTCAGCCAATCCGAAACGAGAAAGAAAACACCCGATCGGCATGCGCCACAACGTAACAGGAATATCCCGGCAAGACGCGTCGTGTCCGAAAAATAATAAATGTGACCCGACAAGACGAAAAATAGGTTTAAAGAGTCCCAGAGGAAATGGAACGAAGAAAATGGAAAAAATAACAGGGCACTCCGCCGAATCGCAGAGAAAATGAAGTCATTTACTAAATGACTGGAATTTTTCTGGATATGAGAGGCTTCAAACAAGTCAAAATCAAAGATCAATTTGCATTGTTACATGATCCTATGTAAGTCCAAAAGAGGAATGGGCGCTAAAGGAAAAGGCAGAGCTGTTCCGAATGTTGCTTTCGGGTTAGCTCTCTCTTAATCCAGGTCTTGGGTCGAAAGCCCAGACCATCCGACTCGTCCGTAGACTTAGAGCAGCTATTTGGATGGCCGGTTCCAGGTCTTGGGTATATAATTCCACGTGCTTCTTTCTTTTCTGCCCATTACGCTTTTGGATTTCGAGTTGGTAGATTCTCTTACACTGACGAAGGGGATCCAAAGCATCCTCGAAACAGCTGTATGCTGCGTTATTTTGTCTGTGTGCTCATTTACGTTAGCTGTCTTTCGAAACAGATTCAAGCGGACTCTTCTTTTTGCGCCTATTGAAACAGCTAAATTATCAACTAATTTCTAAATAATAATAATAATAATAATATCGCCCTAATACCACAGGTGGAGTTGAGCTATTTGTAAACTTACGACTCACACCAGCGCTAGCCAATATGTCGTGCAAGACAATGATCCTATGTAAGAGAAAGAAGAGCAACAGCTCTTATTTCAACCAGAGTTGAGCTCCAGCTTCAACTTCTGGTTCTTATATTCATGCTGTGACATTATTCCATTGACCCATGATATGGAGGCTCGAAGTTTTTATTTACATTATTTTGACTTGGCTCCTAGTGTGGCAGTTTGTTGCACATTTGAGTTTAGTCAGTTTGGGGGGTTGATGCAGATCTAAGGGTTACCTAGCATTTTGACAGTAAAAGGATTATGAACATTTTTTTTTTAAATTTAAAAATATGGATCGCGAGTTTTAATTAATTTCAGACGTTGGGGAAAGGACGTACCTAATTCTGGTTATTCAAGGTTAAGTACTGCACGGGGTCTCTTACGAGATTTGGTTTTGCTATGATCATAGTCTTGTAGACTGAATAAAAGTTCATTTGGAACTGAAGGCAAGTTGTTGTAGAATTTTAGCGCTAACTTTTTACTTTGAGCTCTCACGGTTTTTATTTTGAAGTCATTTCTAATCACCGAGATTCTTAAATATCTAGGGGCTTTCCTGATACACCTTAGGATTTTATTTTGTTTTGTTTCTAATAAGTCTATGGTTGTTTTACAGGCATATCCCCAGACAGGTGTTGCATACAGCATTCCCGGGGGGGATGACCGATTTGTATATTAGAAGTTTGTTTTGATAACTAAGATTTCCTTTTTTTATCATTGGGTATAAGGCTCCTGTGGTTAATTACGCTTTTTTGATTATGTTTGTTACGTGCAATTTCCACATTAGGTGGGAGTTTATTGTTACGCCTAGGTATTTGGTTGATTTTTCCACTCGTAGCGCTTGGTTGTTTATATACAGAGGCGGCGGAGGTTTACGTTTCCTAGAGAAGTAAATCCAATGACATTTATTGGGGTTTAATTTTATTCGACATTTTTCCAGCCATGTTTGGAGTATGTCTAAATGTTGTTATAGCTGTCTGTGCATCACTGAGAGATAAGGGTGTTTTGCAAGTATCGCACTGTCGTCTGCATAGAGTGCCAGCTCAGTGTTTGGAGTCCTGGGGATGTCATTCAGATATATGTTAAAAAGTGTCGGGCCAAGGATGGATCATTGCGGTACACTACTTTTTCTGTGACTAGAAAGTGTCTGTTATTTAGGTATGAGATTAAAAGTTTGACTAGTGTGTCAGGGACTTTTAGAGTGATCAATTTGTATGCTTAACTACAGTACCAGACTTTATCAAAGGCTTTTTGTATATCCAGGAAAATTGCAGCTGTGGGTGTCTTGGTATTAAGTCCAGAAGATATGTACTCTACCACTCTCAGCAATTGATGAGTGGTGAAATGTTTTGGCCGAAATCCAAACTGCTCCGGAATGATAATGTTATTCTCACTAAGGTGCGTGTTCAATCTCTTAAGAATTATTTTCTCAGTAATTTTACTATGTGTCAGTAGCAAAGCTAATTGGTCTGTAGTTGGCTGGAATTGTGACATCCTCTCGTGCCTTATAGATCGGTATAATTATCGCGTCCTTCCATTCGTTGGGGAAAAAGTTTAATTTTAGTATTTTGTTTATTAATATGGTCATAAAAATATTATGTTTAAGAGTAGGTTTTCGACCGCTACGTTCCTGATTTTGTCGTGCCCTGGGCTCTTACGGTTCTTCAAGTTTTTGATAATTTCGACTATCTCTTACTGGGTGACTGGGCTAATCTCAGTCGTGACCTGGGAGTTCCTGAAATTGTTCAGTGTTTGTCTAACTATTTTTAGGGTGTCCTGACACATTAAGTCGTGGTTTGGTTCGAATTGCTTTTCGTAATGCTTTCCAAGCGCCTCGGCTTTATCTTCGTCTGAGCACGTGGTATTGTTGCCATCTATTAATGGTGGGAGTTTAATTTGCGGTTTTCTAAGTTTATATTGGGTTAAAGGATTCGATTAATTCTTTGTACTGTTGCTGCTTTTCCGTGACGATTTTGCCCTGACTTTATACGTGAGTCTGTTAAGCTCCCTTTTAAGGGTAGGGTTTCTATTAGCCTGCCATGTCTTCCTCATTCTCTCCCTCTGTCTTACTAACTGTCTGACATGGTGGGAGAGTGTGGGTATTTTTGGTGACTCACAATGTGTTGTAGCAGAGGCAATTGCTCTCTAGATTTCTGTTGTGTGCGCGGCAGAGTCGATGTCCGCCGTGCTCATTATGTCAGGTACTGCTAAGTGCGGCTCGAATAGTGCTCTCTTGAATACGTTCCAGTTCACCCTCTCTTGTCCCAGAGAGGCTGGGAGAGGTGTGTTCAGATCAAATGTCACTAGTACAGGTAAATGATCCGAGTCGAAATAATCAAGGGTATTAACAGTGTGAGCGTAATCTATGTTTCTAGTAAGGACAAAATCTATGAATGTACCATTGCCGCGTGAGAAGCAAGTTGGACTCGATGGTGCAATAATGTTGGTGCTTGTTGTGTTCAGCAGTCTGTTTATTTGTGCACCGCGTGTGTTGGCTCTCTGCAGCCCCACCGTCTGTGGTGTGCGTTGAAGTCACCAGCTAGTATGGTGTTCGGGTATCGCGAGAAAAGCAGGTCCAGTTGCGCAGCTACATTCATTCCGTGACATATATTGAAGTTAGGATAAATGGGTTTGTACTATTTATTTTTATTTTTATACTACTATTTTCTACGACTTACGTTATTTATTTCCTCGTGGGGAATATTTCTTTTAATATAAATTGCTGTTCCTCCATGGGGCCATCTAGCAGTTGCATTTGCGTTAAAATTGTGATAGCTATTATAGTTTTGCTATGTTTAGGTATTTATTTTCTCTAATTTTAGTTTCCTGAACTAACAAGTCGTCTACATCATTTTCTTTTACATAGTTCCTAAGTTCATTTATTCTTGGAGATATGCCGTTCGCATTCCAAAATATTATTTTAAAAGATTATTTTTTGGATCTATTCATGGCGGGTTGTTTCTCACTATTATTTACCAAGGGCCGCAATTAACTTAACAGCCTCGAAAACCATTCCCATGGGATCATTTTTTTTTTCTAATACCTCTGCGAACTGCATCAACAGTTATTTTAAATCATCTAGGTCGAACCTTCTGATAAATCCTTTGATGAGGTTGAGGATGAAATCCATCATTTCATCTTCAGAATTTCCAGTAGGTTCAAATTCCATCTCAGCTCCCATATCCTTAGCCTCATCTGCAGTTTGAATTTCATTTTGAGTCTCTTTTTGGATCTCAGTAATCTTTTGTGCTTTTTAACCTTTTTTTCTAACACCTGGGTTTGGGCGGACTCTTCTTCCCTTAAGCGTTATAGTTTTTTCCCGTGTTTTAATTTCCTCAAGCCCTTTAGGCTTCTCAATTAATTTATGTTCTCGACCGTTTTATTAAGTTTTCCCCTCCTGGCTTTATCCGTCTCCCATCTCCTGCCTGTGTTTTTTCAGCCGCTCTTACTTCCTCTACGGTCATTTCTTTGGAAGTTGTTGGTTTGGGGACTTATTCTTGCATCGATCTGTGTGGAGCTGAAGTTTGATATCTGTTTTGCTGTGGCACAGTGTGCGAGGAGTCCTTGACGGGGTGCCTGAGTCATTTTTGCAAGAGCATTTTGCCTCCAAGGAGGTATCACATTTTGTGGGGTGGCGTGGTATGCACCGTTGCAATCCCTCGGTTTCACGATTTTTCGGACAGAGCCGGAAGTTTGCCGGGTGGTCTCCTTTGCAGTTGGCACATGTTGCCTTCTCCGACCTGGGCCTCTGGCAATCCGTGTCAGATAGCTCTCTGCACACTTAAGGCATTTCGGAAACATCGTACAGTTCTCCGAGGAGTGGCTGAATCGCTGGCACCGGTAGCAGATCTTAAAACCACGTGCTCTGAAAGCCCCTACATTCACAACCATATAGTCTAATCTTGTCAGTCTGTAAACCTTCTGCCAGTCATCCGTGGGCCTAAGGCTGAGTAGGAAGATCGGTAGAGGCTAGTCCTAGTTTTAGTGTTTCTCAACTGAGAAACCCGGACTACGTTAAATCCCTCGTGAGTTAGAGTTATTTTTATAGTCTCAATTTCATAGCTAGCTGGTAGCCCCTTCAAAACTACCTTTTTCGGCTTTTCAGTTTTTAGGTTTAAACTATGGAAAGGGATTTTCTCACAGGTCATGTGACGCTGGAGAATCCTATAGGCGTCAGAGTCCTTAGGTATCAATTTTAACATGTCTCCTGACAGTTTTCCAGATACTTTTTTCTCTGTTATCTCATTTAGTTTTTTGAGAAGCGCCTGGTAATTATCATTAAATTTAATGAAGAAGCATTCAGCTTCGGGATCATTTTTCTCTACAGTTTTTCCATCATTACTCTTATCCTTAACACTATTTTCAACAGTTTTCAATTTATTCATGATTACTTTAAACTCTACATTTTGGTTAACAATTTCTACCCTAGCCTCTTTGTTAGAATTATTTAAATCACTAACATTATCATTTACATTACTAGAATTATCATTCTTAACATTTTTATCAATATAAATTCCAATTACACTGTTACAGTCCATTTTCTGATCTGTCATGTTGTCAGGGTCACTAGAGTTTAGAATTTAAAATTGGTTTTTAGTAGGAATTCCCTTAGTGGGAGATTTCTCTAGTCTAGGCCTTTTACTGGGTTTAGAAACCGGTTTAAATTCCTCTACTTTTTTAATTTACTTTATAATTAATTCCTAGTTCTAGCATTTTCTTTTCAATTGCAATACTTAAATGACTATCCTCACATTTAAAAATCTTAAACAGTTCACTAGCATTAAATTTCTCCATATCCCGGGTCAATGAAAAATAATTCACAAAATAGATCGAACCTGTTATCCGGGAGACTTGATCCTCGTCCTGTCCGAGTCATTCATTCTTGAGTAGTTGCTCGATGTGCAGAGTCCGTACGTAGATGACGAGACCGCAGCAATTCATGGCGAGCTTCATATCCTCCGTCCAGGTGCACATGATACCATCCCTAGGCAGAGAGTCATAGTAGGAATTCATCGCATCCTTGAGAGGCTGCAAATCTTCCCCATCCAGCTCACCAGCAGTCGTCCGAGTCAATTCAAAATCGTTGTTGTTCAGATCCATGTCTAGTCGAAGTCAAATCCATATCCAAAGGGCGAAAAGCACTACCACGTGGGAATAACACACGTGGATAATCCAATCCAAAAGGCACAGGAGCGAGAGCAAACATTGCCGTTGTAAAGCACAAAACACACACCCAACAAAATGGCAGGGATCACTAAAACACTAATCGTTCCAAAAATAGCAACAGCGTTCAGCATACCACTTTCAATAGCAGAGCGAGAGAAAGCTGAATGAATGAATGAATGATACAGCAGCGCTAAAGAAAAAAGAGAGCTTATATACTCAAAACTTGGATTAAGAGGGAGCCAATTAAAAATATGCTTGAAAAACAGTCCAGCTAATCTGAAACGAGACACAAGGTTGGCGTGCGCCAAGACACAACAGGAATATACCGACAAGACGAGTTCAGTCCGAATAAGAATAAATAGGACTGAATGATTAAGATTGATCAGCTCTCTCTTAATCCAGGACTTGGGTATATAACCCAATTTGTTTGTTTGTTTTGAACCCATTTCTCTTTTGGGAATTAAACACCCAAGACTTGGATTTAGATAGAGCTAATCAGAAAGAATCATGAAAAAACACTTCTTCCTTTTGCACCCATTCCTCTTTTGAACTTTAAAGGATCCATCAAAAATGCACGTCGATCTATGATCTTAACTTTTTTGTAGCCTTCCATAGCCCGAAAAATTTTAGTTATTGAGTCAATGATGTGTCCAATACTCCATTTTTGTCTGCTGTTTGGCGGAATGCGCTGTAAATTTTTTTCATTTTCCTCTTTCTATTTCTTAACCTTTGGAACATTTTAACCTATTTTTCGTATTGTTGGGCGACATTTACTCTTGTTCGGGCTTCACTCGTTTTGTCGGGATATTCTTGTTTTGGCGCACGCCCATCTTGTGTGTCACTTCTCGTTTCGGATTAACTGGACTTTTTGATCGGCTCTCTCTTAATCGAGGTCTTGGGTATATAACCACTCTCTGCTTCTTGCTTTCGCACCCATTCCTCCTTTGCATATGGAGTTTGTTGGTTCTCTTGCTTTGACGAAAGGGATCCTCGAAACAGCTGCATTATCGTTTTATGTGTGCTTATATACGTTGCTTGAGTTTTCACCACCCTTTGTACAAAGCGCATTTTACTCATTGACTCATATTGTTCAATCAAATAAAGAACAATTTGCTTTAGAAATGAGTCGTTTTGGGTGTTTAGACAGTTTTGAATGCTTTAAAACAGTCTCGGGCCTTACGCAATCCGTACGCAAAACCAGGGCATCGATCCATTGGATGTGTATACCCGCGGAGGTGAAAAGAATGACTACTCATTTGTACTTCCTGACCGGGAGCTCACCCAAAGAGCCTGGAGCAACCATTACCCGACCGCGGAAAGAAGGTGACTTCCAGAACCACACATTTTACGCATAAACCAAAATCACAGCAAATTCTTAACACTCAAAATGATAAAAACAATACGATAAAAATATAAAGATATACAAGGTAGACAGACCTGTCATGGCGACCCATGCTTAAAGTGCAGAATATCCGTTAGAAATAATACTCTCTACAGTCGGGGGCACGGTAGCCCATTGGTTAGCGCGCTGGAGTTGCACTCGGTAGGCCCGGGTTCGATTCCTGTCACTGCCAAAACTGCCGCCGTGTTCATGCGGAGTACGATCACGTTAAACATGTGGGTCCGAAAGTTCTTCCGAGAGGTTGGTGGTAGGGGAAGGAGGGTACGGTCCCTGTGGATGCCTCCCCCACTGGGTTCCGGTCTAAATTGGGTGGCACTTCCCGGCCGTCCAAACTGTTACCTTACACCTTTCTGGTAGGTCGGACGGTCTGGGTCTCAACAACAACAACAACAACACTCTACAGTCGCACGACCGTTCACGACTGGAACCATTTGTTTAAAGTAGATCTCCTTTTAAATCCACCTATTTAAACTGGAATCCACTTTTATCTTAATTACTTTTGCAAGTCGTATCATTTTAAGATATGCCTCCTGCAACCTGCACTTTTTATCTTTTCATGCTCGTGTATGCCTATCTATAGGGTCGTTGCATGTGTATGTATATTGCTTATGTATGTGTATTGCTATTGTTGTGTTTTTCCCGGCCATCCATTGCAACTGTTCTATTGCCTTTGGGTGAGCAGGTCGGCCTAGGTAATAAAAAAAATCTGGTGTGAACAGCCCATCACTTTCCCTACAGACTTATATTCGGTTTCCTTTTATTTCTTCCAGAGTTCATCCCCTTGAGTTGCATGGCACACATTAAAGAGCATCATTATTTGGAATGACACTGAGTAGGCACTTTTATATCAATGTTCGTTTCCACTAGGTAACTGCACGTAGTTACAAAGGCAGAGTAGAAAAAATGCAATAAAACTGAAATATCTCGAAAATGGCTCATCCTAGAATAATGGAATGGGAAGGGTCTTCTTCTTTTTATCGTTAAAAATTGCGTATAAAACATTTGAGCATAAGTAGTCTTTTATTTTAGATTTTAATAATTTTACGGGTCATTTTGCAAAAAACAGGTTCTGTTTTCACGAATCGTACTCAAATCCAATAAGCACCTGAATATCCTACAGGTAATTTACCTGCCCAAATTTATGAAATTAGGTTCATTCGTTTTTTTGCTAGAGTGGATACATGCGATTTTTGCGAGCCATTACGCCAAAAAAGGTAGGTTCTTTTATCTCGAATCGCACCCAAAATTTAATCAGCGATAGAGTTACCTACCTGTGATACAATGTGGTCTATCAGTTTTCAGTTAGAGCAGTTACATACGATTGACAGACACACACAGACATCACGCTAAAACAGTTTTTTTTGTGTTGAAGATGTCCCAAAAGGCGTCGATCCGTCGAAAATTCGAGTTGCGATTTTCAACACTATTCCAATATTTTCCCTACACATTACCACGCATTGCGGAGAAAGTTAAAACCGTTTCGACAAGCGTTCGGACCGCAAACCATTCCCTAAAATGAACCTCCATTCTTACAGATCGTCTCCCCAACAAAGTGGATGCCTCGCTTTCATTATCTAAACAGAATTCATTACCCAGAAGTCGAACTCGAATTGTAATCAGTCTTGCCGCATCCTACCTCGAAATCAAAGCATCCAGAGATTTGATTCATTTCCTTCGCTCTGGAATAGAATGGGGGCAGTCGACGCGCAGACAAAACCCGAAACTGTTGCGCTTTCGCGAAAATGGGTAGAAACACAGTGAATCGTAAAAGCATTGAATGTTGTAGATCGGAAATCTTCTTCATTTCGGCTCTGAATGCGAGGGAAACTTTGTAGTGTTAAAAGGCACGCGAAAATATACTTTGGAACAGAAGTTTGCACAGGTTTCGTGTGTTTGCTTAGAGTGCTGCGCCGTCGGGTGTTGCATGGCAGAGACACACACGCAGAGAAAGAGAGATACAGAGAAAGACGTGGAGCTTAGTCACATAGTAAGTTAGCAAGTAAATCACTTGTGGGTGGTCCTTTTTCTGATTAGATGGTTACGCGATTCGGAAAAAGAAGAACATGTCTTTTCTGCGACATGACCCGCAAAAATTGTCAAAAATAAAAGATTATACTATACTCAAATACATCCATCAACCCCATGAGTCTAGGACAACCCCTCCTTGGGATATTTTAGTGTTTTCGCCACGCCACCTTTGAAAACAACTCCGAGTGATCCAATGAAAACGAAAACTGAATTGCAAGTGCCAATCTAGTGTCATTTCAAATAAGGTGCGAGTTATTGTGTGCCGTTAAATCCAAATTAATGAAGTTATGAAGAAATAAAGGGAACGTGAATATGAGTTTGCAGATTTTTTGTATTACAGTTAAAGGGCGAAATTCGTGCCTTAAAACTGAATCTTCTGTAACTTTAATTAAACACATTTTCTAATCATTTGTATGAGTTCTCCCGGTACAATCTGCATTAAGTAGATGCATTTCTAAAGTTAGAAATGTGTAAAGAGAACTCAATGTTTCTTTGGGCCCGAAGCAGAAAAAAGTTCCTCAAATCCAAATTCCTGTCAGAATTTTCAGAGGGTGATTAAGTTTCACTTGAATGAACTTCGGATGAAACCTTCTTTGAAGAAAAAACCCACACACGTCAAAAAGTTTAAATAGAGCCGTAAGTAATTAGAATAAATACTGCATCAGAAAACTTAAATAAACTGTATCAATAAGAAATAACCTTTTTTTAAGAAACTCGACGGGATTCAATAGGTATCTTGTGAATTATAAAATGTAACATTTGCGTAAACAAAAGTTAAAAAACTATTCGTAGGATATAACTTGTCATTTCCTGCAGTTTCGGACAACATTATTTTTATGAGAAACTGTTTTCTAAATAGCCGAATGCGGCATAATATTTTCAACAAGAAAGATCGATCATGCGGAAAGCATGGATTATAAAACACTTTCCAACTGAAATGCAATTCTATTTAAACATCTCTAAAATGGGATACATTCAGTACTCATATTTTTTAATGATCACAGTACTGTAGTAATTTACTATATGTGAAAACCTTATTTCATTGAAAAAGACAATGCTAATGACACAAAATGAATTTTATTCAAATGTCGTCATCGAAATATGAATCGTCTGCTTCTCTATGTAAAATTCATGAATATTTCATTCATATCACTTATATTCCAGACTCCAAAGTAAAGAGGTCGTGAAAAATTATTCAGCAATTTTTATACAACTCGCCTTACAATCGCTTAATTTGTTTACATTCTGCATGCTATATTATAGCCTTAAATTTGAGCTTCGTTGTAGGAATAATCAAAGTTGAGCGATCATGTAAAATGAAAATGAGTGTTATTGCGTTGGCACAGAATTTAAATGCACAGATAATAGGAGAAAATAAAGTGGGTTTATGACTGATACAACACTTAATATATATTTAAACATCACGATCTTTACACAGCGGAAAAAGAATGGATGCCAAATTTTGCAATGAGTCACGTGATATCTTCCTATATCATGGGCGTGATTATTGTTTGAATTTTTATATAAAAAACTACCTATTTTGCTGAAAATTCTTTTACACATTTTACGTGATCATTAGAATATGTTCCAAAAGTTTTAAAGCAATGTGTGAAATTTAACTTTGACTAAAAATGTTTGATTGAAAAATTAAGTCCCATGGTATATTGTATTTCATTTCTCAACTCGGGTTTAGTCCGAAACTAATTAGGTGATATTATTCCTTTTTATTACCAGACCGTCTCAGCAGCATACTAACTTTCCGGCATAGGAATACAATATATGAAAGAATAAATACTGTAAGAGATTTAAACAATCCATTTGCTACATAAATTTATAATATACTGACTATACAATAATACTGACTATATACTAATTTATAATATACAATGGAGACTTTCGTGGAGGAAAAAAAGATGCATCATTTTGTGAGTTCTACTACTGCCTCCAATTCTTGCAATTTCTCGTGATTTTCACATGTAACAAGGAAGATAGATAACATAGTTAGATTTTATAGTAATATGCATTATAAAATAAATGCTAAAATTTAAAAAAATAGCGTCGAAGGAAAATATTGCCAAGATCTTTATTTTTATTTCTGAGATCATGTTTATCTGGCAGTATAAATTGAATTAATAATAACAAATTAAATTTCAGCTAAACATTCTTCCTCCAAATATACCTATGATAAAGATTTCAAAAACACTTTCATTTTACTATTTTTCTTTCCAAAAAGCGTTCGGCAGATTGCTAAAATGCTAAAAAAAGTTCAAATTCAATATTGCGTTTAAACCTTGTAATAAATTCAGAATTTCTAATCATAAAGATCCTTTAGATATTTTTAATAGTTGGGGCATTTACAGTATTTCTTGCCAATGTGGTCTTTCTTATACAGGTAAAACTAAACGTGCGTGCGTGTGTGTCCCGTGAATGCATCCACTCGAACTCAATAACTAATGAACCCAATCTCATAAAATTTTACATGTCACTTGTGGGTGACATGGTGTAATAAGATTTGGGTACGATTCGGGAAAATAGAACATGCCTTCTTTGGCGAAAGGGCCCACAAAAATCGTCAGAATCCAAAATAAAAACTACATATGCTCAGATGTATCCATTAAATGCGTTTTTATACATATTTATAGGCGACAAAAGAATAATATCATCTCTATGACTAACCGTTTTCGAGATATTTTAGTTTTTCGCGTTTTTGCCACATAGTCTAATTGAAAATACGCCCAATCGCCAAGTTAAAAAGAAAAATTAAATAAAACTGCGAATTCAGCGTAATGTTAAAAATATACATGTTATTTTGTGCAATTAAACCCAATTTAATGAATTATGAAAAAGAAATAATTTTGAGTGTGTAGGGTAAGTCATGTGCTCCCCAGAAAGTTTTTTGCTTACATATTTTTAAATCTTGCTAATCAAATGAAATAAAACTTTTAAAGGGAAAAATAAAAATTCGCAGATTAAATATCTAAAAAAAGCTACAATATTTTTACGACTTGCTTTTTAATGCCTTTCAAATTAAAACTGATGTTCAGAAAAAAAGTTTAAAATATTTTACAACTCACTTTTTATGTTTTTTCAAAATTGTTCACTTTTTATTTTTCTTCAAAAGACCTTAGTGTAGAAATTCTGCTCACTTATTATTTTTCTTCAAAAGACCTTAGTATTGAAAAAATATTATATGTTTACTTTCCCTGCAATACATGGTAATGTACAGAGAAAGAATTGGAATCGTGTCGGAAATCGCAACTTGAGTTTTCGACGAATCGACACGTTTTGAGACCTCTAGAACACGAAAAATGCCAAGCCAAGACGCATCCTTTCGGGGTCCCTGTGCAAGGGACACTTATCCCTACATCGAAAATAGCAATATATCCACTGTGTGGTATATATAACATGTGCAGAGGATTGCTTGGGCACTCTGCTTTGCAGAGGGCGCTGGTTGGTCGGTTGCTTGTTGTTTAGGCGTGGTTTGAAGTTGTCTTGGACGGCTATCAACCTGCAAGTCCTGGAAAGGAAGACAGGGAAGGGGCAGAAAACCGCGAGAGAAAATTACAAGAAAAACCAAAAAGAGAGCAATAAGCTCTTAAAGCAAAATAAATTTAAGTAAATTTAAGCTGTCAAACAGGTCGAATTAATCAATTTTCTGATTAGAGCAAAGGTTTACAAGATTACAATTAAAGATTACAGTTAAGAGGATACATTTTGAATTTACAATTATTGAGCTATTTACAGAATGGATATTTATAAAATTAATCTACATTTTATGAAAACGCGGAGGAATTTAAGCACTGGTCTAGCGTAGTATAAAAGCGGGCAAAATCAATCAAACTAATTCGCCAATCGCTGGGCCTGGAATGAAAACGAACGGAAACGATGTGGCGGTAGGGTACCGCCATCTACCATTGCTCGTTCGAGTTAAGAGACTCCTGTTTGAGGGATGAGATAGCATCTCCTCTTCCACTGTGTACTCTGGGAGGCAAAGAGGAGATGCCTAGGCCTGCGCTTCCTAAGAGAGGAGGGTGCTGTCGGGTTGTACGTTTGATCTACATTTCTCATACAGGGTCTATTACAATTTTTCTTGTAAACATTTAGTGAAAATTTCCGAATTTGCTCCACAATTCCAGACACTTGGAGATCGTGATGTATGACTTCGTTCTGGACATACTTGAGTGCATTAACGATACAACGCAGAACTTTATTTTGAAAAACTTGAAATTTCTGAATGTGGACTTTGGCCGCCACCCCCCATACTGGGCAGGCGTACATAAATCCAGGTACGATGATTTGTTTGTAAATAATTAATTTATTATTAAGGGAAAGGCGGAATTTTCTACCGAGAAGGGGCAAGAGGACCCGAAAATTCTTATTGGCTGATTCTACTTTGGCGTTGATATGGTCCCCGTAAGTCATATGGGTGTCCAAGGTGACGTCCAAATACTTTCAACGTATGTGTGTGTGTATGTCTATGCAATATATGTATCAACTCTAACTCAAAAACTAATGGACCCAATTTTATAAAATTTTATAGATATATCACTTGTGGGTGATCCTGGTGCTGACTAGATTCGGGATAAAAGAAACCGCCTTTCCTTGCGAAATGGCCCGAAAAAATATTATGTATCCACTCTAGCTAAACAGTTACTGAATCCAATTTTCCAAAATGTAATAAATATGTCACATGTAGGTTATCCTGGTGCTGATTAAATTTTGGTATAATTCGGAAAAGAATAACCAGCTTTTTTTACGAAATGGCCCGCTAAAATCCCCAAAATCTAAATTAAAAGACTACGTATACTCAAATGTATCAAAGTAAATGCTTGTTTAATACACAATATAATATAATTTTTGACGGGGAAAAGAATAAGACATATCTATAGTATATTATTATAAGACACTACTACAGAACTAACAGTTTTCGAGTTATTTTAGTTTTTTTGCATTTATGTTACGCCGCTTTTGAAAAAAATATTCAGTTACCAAATAAGAACAAAAATTGAACTAAAAGTGTCCATTCAGTGTTATTTTGTGCCATTCTACTCAATTCAATGAGTTAATAAAGATAAAATGAATTCGAGCCTGCAAGAAAAGTTCGGTACTGGCCACGATAGATGCTTTCCATTTCTGTTTACCTCCGCAGACACATGCCACTGCAGTCAAGAAATGCTGCTGAACATAATATCCCATTTATCGATATGAATAGAAAGGTGAAAAAGCAGTCATGTCATTCTCTAAAAGGTGTAAAGAAGGACGCTGGAATTAGAACCCATTCACCGTTCCGACTCCCACCAGAAAGTTGAAAAGCATTCTAACCTAATAAATGTGGGGATCCCTTTATCCGCGGAATTGCGCCGTGGGGGATACGGAAGTGGAAAGCGAATCGAGTAGCGTTCGATGTCAGAGATCTCTTTTTTCAAAAACAGTTTTGTTTTTCGTTAAAGCGTACAGATGGATTCAGCATTAAAAGGGACATCTTGGCGGATCATCCTTTGATTCTATCCCGTATACATTGTCTTTGACCAGTTGTTGAATTCATGTTTAAGATACTATTTAAAACTAATCTTTGTGTGGTGCACATTTAAAAAGTGAACTTAATGTTGGCATTTATAATTATTAAATTAACCATAATTAACGTGGTCGTTGATCGTAAGTTGTATAACATTGCATTGTACAGCTGTAAAAGCCATCAATAAATCTTGAAGTTCCTGGAATGAATTATATTTTAGCATAATACTACACAATTAACTTTACCCATTTTAACTTTAAAATACATATTTATTAAGCATCTTATAATCATAATTAGATTACAACAATTATGTATTTACGGAGGAGACTGGACATGTGAGACCAGGCATACGAAAATTCCTAAACTGACTATGACCTTTTATAATCTAATTTGCACATACCTTCTTGTTGTCCTTAGACGTTTGGCCTGCATTGGATTGATAATCGAAACTTGTTTGCTGCACCATCATCTCTATGTGACTGTGATAAATCCAGCCGTTCGCCACCATTTAGTAACGTATGCCGTCGCTGGATACCATTTTGTAATGAATTTACCATTCTCTGCTGCTGGATACCATGCCTTTGCATGGTTGTTGACTCAGTAGCGTTATTCCGGTCCGCGCACATAAAGTGAAATGTGCCGACCTAAATACCAGTAACCGTTCCCTTCTGAATTAGTGAGTTCGAATCAGTGATAAGATCATGAAAATAATGACTTTCTTCAAGTCTAGATAAAACAGGCATCGTTGATAAAGAAAATAAGCCTTTATTATAGCATGACAAGGAATATCAACGAGTTACAGAATAACATTCTGGTGAGGGCGAGAACCTGTGCATCAGGAGCACCAAACGTGCGACCTGTCTCTACGAAAATTGTCTCGCCTCTCTCGAAAAGCGTCTCTTTCGTGTATATATTCTGGTCCAAAATCTGAGGACCACCCTGACAAAGCTCTGGAATGTCTTTTTCCAAGCTCTGCATATCATGGACCACCTAACATTCCCCTCTGGGATTAGTTCTCCCTTCTCTGATGACGGCTCAAATTGGGTGCATTTCTCCGAAATCAGACTGTGATGACAGAGTTTTATAGCCTTGTTTTCCAAAAACTGCAATGCAGGCGGTCTTAAAGTGTATGAACTCTGAAACTGTTCTGAAAATGGCTGAAAATAGGCTTGAAAAAGTGACGGGTTCGTCACAGTGACCACGGCCTCTTATTGATGCATATCCGCATCTCCCCTGTTACATTTGCCTGTCTCTGTGTGGAACTTGATGCATATCTATTCTGACTGCACTGTATGAGAATCCTGTTGCATCTCTTTATGCAACTGTGCCGAACTTAATGCATGTCTGAATCCTGAATCTAACTGCACTCCAACGATATTCTCATCTATATTCTAATCCGTATTGATTTGTCTCTGTAAAACTTTCTGTCGGTTCCCGCCTCTTATTGCTTGAGGTCTGATACGCCTCTTCGGCTCCGGCCATCCAAATGGTTTCTCTAAGTCCTCGGACGAGACGGATGGTCTGGGCTTTCGACGCCTCTTCGGCTATCATTGGTTGACCTCAGAGCGATACGACAACACAACATTCTTATTGGTTGAATTTTAAACCAATCTCGTGGATTCATTTTTAGCCTCCTTTTTATGGCTTCCCTGACCTCTCGGGTCAGGGCTGTTAGAGCGGTTTTCGCTCGACACGGCCGACCGGAGAATTCCATCTTCCTCCAAATTTTGTAAACCCAGGTCCGAAACTCCACCCGTCTGAGAGTGAAACTCACAGATGACTTGCACACACTAAACCAAAGTAAGACAAACCCTTACCTTGAAGGTCTTCTACTTCTGCTGGAAACATAAGTAAATACACTAATTTAAACACAAATAAATACTCCTTAAATCTTTACTAAATCCATCCTTTATTAATCAATCAATTTATATTTATAAGGAGTTACCAACATTATACAGGAGCTGAATTTATATCAGTCTCCGCACTGGACTCAGGGAACCATGATATAAAATTTAATAGCCACCAGTTAAAATAACAATTTCCAAAAAGTAATAAATGTGGCTAAAGTAATAAATTTATCATTTAACATAAATACAATAGGTATGGTCTCATCATGGGAGCAACCGTACTCGAAGCCTTCTTACGAATTTAGAAATTCCAAAAGTAAATATATTTTATTTCATATACAATAGATGTTAAATTAAGTCGAGAAGTCAAATTAAAGATCTTAAGTATGTTCTAATTTACGTGAATGACTTCCGACGGGAAACTGATCCATCGAAGAACACTCTTACCTCCGACATCGGAGATGCTGAAGAAATCGAAAACCACATCCACCTGAACCCTCGGCTATGCCGTTCCATGAAAACCGGCTCTCATTTAGCACATAGTGGCTGAGACTCGATCAGGGCTCCGTTTCATTTTGTCCAAGACATCCAACATCTCGGCCCGGCCCGGCCCAGAGACCTCGGGTCAGATCCGTTCTTCATCGTCGATGCTCAGAAGGTAGACGGGCTCCTCCACGATGACCGGCGGCAACACCTCCCCATGCCCACGAAGTTCAGAGACCGGAATGGTATCAGGTCTCCAACTCCGTGGTGGGCAACATAATAAAATTATGATCCGGACTAACCCAGTGACATGGGAAGCCAGATAGGGAACGTGCGCCCCGAATCAACAAACATGCCCTTTTTATGTACCAGGGGCCAATTCCTGCCCCACTAATCCAAATTTTCTTTATTTCAAAAACTTTCCAGGGAACGCCTTCATAGCCTCAACGACAGGGTCTCGAACTCCAACAGTTCGAAAATCAACCTTCGCCACGATGTCTCCATACTTCACCAGCACAAACACGTGAATATGAAAATTCTGCATGCCATTGCATCATCCCAGCCGCGTGCAGAGCCAACCGCCTCTACACCACATTCGCTTGCCTGGGAAAACGATGACCCTGAAAGTAACGGTCGAAACAAGAGCAGCCTCTAGTACGATCGCACAACACTTATTAAATTAAAAATGGCTAAGAATATTCGATTTGATTTTAAATGCAAAAGGGATATTTTTTTTACATTAAACATAGAATTGACGAGAGGGTGTTCAACAGGATAAAACAAATAATTATATAGATAAATATGTATGCAATAATATAGAAACAGATTACAAAAGTTATAATTTCACTCGAGTGGTGCGAGGATCTCAAATCTCGACACCACAGGGCCGCTGTAAATAGGAGTCAACCAGGCTGGGCCGTTTGTCTGGTCTGTTAGATATCATAAATAATCATATAAACCAGTCTACGTGTATCCTTGCCTCACACTTTGAATAAGGAAATCTTAGCACAACTAAGAACAAATAACACAATAATGATACAATAATTATACAATAATAATAACAATAATAATACAATATTATTGTCAGGGAAACATAGTCCTGTATGGAAATTCAGGAACTTATAACCTGTTGATTCCAATAAAGGCAAACTAGACAAGTCCTCGTATTACAGTTAAGCGATGTGAATTTCTTAACGAATGGAATTTGAACAGAAGTGGTACAGTGTCGAAATGAAATAAGTAGACGTCAATGGGTAAACAAAATCCAGGTTTATTTACTACGGTTGGAATCTAGCCAATATCATTTGGCGGCTGCTTTCACATAATGCAGCGAAAATCATATATACAGGGTTTTGAGTTGAAACATTTTAGGAAGTTCACGTTGGAAAACTATACTCACGAACTCTTTATCATGTCGTTCGAGTTCCACCTCCATGAGGTCGCACTTTAGGAAAAGGAAAGTTTAACAAGTATCTTGACTCGATTTGGTTCATGTTCAGTATAAAATCCTTTAGTCCATTAAAAAGATTGAATCACCGGTTTGAAATCCATTCATGTAGAACAAACGAATACTCCAATATATCGGACATGTCTGTTTAACTAAGGCCATCTTTCTTAACAATTAACATGGAACAATCTATTAGCATGAATAAGAATGCACATTTACGGTGAAGTTATTCAGCATCGTGCCATTCTTTTCAGAACTACTTGCCCGACTACTGGTCGAACAACAGACAACCTGACTGATTACACCTACAGTCGATGTCTCCATCTACTCCTCATGTGCTCGGTCTGCTATACTGTTCTGTGTTGTGACTATGTTTCCAGCATGGACTTTCTATATACACGAGGATCGGTACTTACCGGAACGGATTCCGAGGTCCATCCCGAAAAATATGCAAATGAGATTGAGTATGCGGCGAGTTTCCAATCTGCATGAAGACTCTTGATGAAAGAACACCGTGAATTATTCCCGAGGACGAAGTAAGTAAAAGAAAAACATTGAGTTTATAAACATCGTCTGGGAGAAAGATGACTCGCGATCTTTTCTTCGCATTCTTCCAGCAATTATTGTTTTATTACTCTCCCTGTAATACATGGTAATATATAAGGAAAAGATTGGATTCGTGTCGAAAATCGCAATTCGAATTTTCAACGGATCCACACGTTTTAGGACATCTACATCACGAAGAAACTATGCGTGACGAAGAGCGTGACGTCTGTGTGTGTGCCTGTGTAATGTATGTATATACTCTAGCTTAAAAAAGCTGATAAACTAATACTCTAGTTGAAGAACCAGCATAACTCTAACAGAAGAAATAATGGACTGAATGTCATGCCAATTTATAGGAAAGTAACTCGTGGGAGAACCTTACACTGATTAGGTTTTGGTATAATTTGAGATAAAATAAAACTGCGTTATTTTGCGAAATGGCCCGCAAAAATCGTTAACATTTAAAATAATAGACTGCGTATGCTCAAATGTTTTAATTAAATCATTGTTTTATACAGCATTTTGAGGATGAAAATAATAAGACCCATCCCATTACTCTAGGAATAGCCGTATCTCGAGATATTCAAGTTTTTCGCATTTTGGCTACGCCGGTTTTCAAAATACACCCCGTTACTCAATAAAAACGAAAACAAAATTATAGTGTAAATGCAATATAATTGCAAATAAGTAGGCGTGCTGAATTGAGTGCCATTAAACTCAATTTAATAAATTATTAACGAAATAGAGAGAAAATGAATTTAAGTCTCCAGGGAAAGTCATCCGATTTTTTCGGACCACCTTTTTGAGTCCCTTTCCAGCAAAGTAATGGCAAACGCAAATAGTGTTAGCAAAATCAAGGTTCATCGACAGTTTATTATATCTGGCTAAAAGGTATTAAAAAGCAGACCGACGATGACTCTCCGCCCTCCTTATTATGCTGTGCCGCAGGTTATGCAGCAAAGAGGGTCTTTACAGGCAGAGGAAAAACTTTTAATGATGTATTTGTATCCCCCGGTAACAATGAAAGCCATTCGAGAATGTAGAATGCCAAACATTTTTTTCGACCCTAAAATGAATAACGCCTTCGTTTAGACGCGTGTTGTATTTTGTCTTCCAAAGAGAAAGAAAACTTAAAGCGGTTATTTTCATCCTATTTACGGGTGTTTATTTGCAGAAATAGCGTTAGTCAAACAATGGACATAAAGTATTAAATATGGGTTTCCCTCTGTAAAATTAATTGAGACTTGTCATCCATTATCATAACGTACTCTTCTCTTTTGTACGAGCCTCTTTCAAACGAGTCTCTTTTGAAAACCAGACGGAGAAAAACCCCGCACAAGCCTATGACGTAAATCTAGTGTTGCCAAGTGTTAAAGTTCGGAAGCGGGGTTTATAAAAGGAGTCATTTGGAGAGCAGTTGATGTGGTACAAGCTACACTGAGCTGTGCTCTTTTTCATTGTTTTTAGAATAGTAGCCGCTGAATTGTCAAATGAGATACCTCAATGTTTTGGGAATAGTAGCCGCTCATTATATTCCTCAGATATATTAAGAAAACGTTCTATTTGATCATTTCAAGAAACACAAAGGATTAACTTATTTCAAAAGTTCTATCCTTTGTACTGAGATAACATTTTCAAATGAACTGCGCGTCTTGCGCCGGGCACATTTTCTAAGAGCGTACCTGTCGAACTCACGATATGTAGTAGAAGCATCCTTATCGAAAACATAGAACCAACTAAAATGGATAGCAAGATCTTTTTCGAAAAACGTAGAACATACTGCAGAAAAGAGCAGCATCTTTTTCAACAACATCAAGGTGTAATCAAATGGATACCAGAATATTTTTTGGAAACATACGTCGTTACTGGTCCTTTCGACAAATGTTGTACAATTGTGTCCGCTGTGGATATATATTCCCCTTCTTCGCATTGCTTTTCCGTGATTCGTTTTACCATTGGTACCAATCATGTGGGTGGAATTTATGTTGAATTTCATTGGATCATCTCCTATGCCTTGCGGCATGAAGCGCACGTGTTATGAGGTCATAATTACATTTCTTGGCCATAAATAACTGCCAGCCCCGTCATAAAAACTGGCGTCTTTACGTCTGAGGCCAGCCATATTGTCGCTATTGCCGCTCTGCAACTTGTAACGTATTTTATTCGTGCTATATCACATTAAGCTGTTTCTGTACTAGCACGACACAAAATTTAAGGACCGGTGAACATTTTCAACGTCATTAAAACTCGGCCCTGGTGGTGGTGGTATTCAAAGTAAAAACATGGACATTTTTGTCAGACATACAGATACAATCCGACACGTTGGATTGCTTCGCACTGAACACGTTTTTTGATATTATCTGATTTTAAGCCGTGCATTTTAATTTTAAGATGTAAGAAATAAACTTTACAGAATCTAGTTTTGATTTCGATTCAAATCGAAATAACAGATGAATCAAACACAAACGTGAAATTTTAACGAAAATACTTTTACCCCATAGAAATTGAATGCTGTTACCTCATACAAAGATATATTTAAAAAATGAAGTTTAAAAGATGAAGTTAGAAAGATTAAAAGATGAAACCAGAAAGATAAAGTTAAAAGATTTAAAAGATGAAGTTTATAAACAATTTTGCACAGAGATAAACCATGGAGGTAATGGTAAGGAGTTAAAACTCTATATTTCGAAAACGCCAGTATCATTTGAGACACTATTCCAGGGGGCGCTGAGATACAGTAAGCACTCTTGCATTGTATATATTTATATGTCGAAAGGCTTAAAATAAATATTTGCCTTGCCGGCTAAATCCCAGAAACCGGTACGGTCTTTTTTTTTTTTTATCGCGCCAAATCGGCGATAAGCGGAGTGCTGTTGCGACCTTGGTAACTGTTTAACTCTTCATAATCATGGTAACCAGGCGAGTTGGTTGGATACTATGGCAACTGTCTCAACATCGGGCACCAGAAAAGTCGCCAAATTCAAGACCGTACCGGTCTTTGGGATAATGCCAAACTACCCATTTTGTAAAAATAAATTATGATCGCAAAGCGAATTCAAATTGAAACAATAAGAAATATTCCTACGTATTCAAAATGATTTTACCTTTCAAATGACCTCCCTCTATTTTGAACTCTATTTTAAAAACACTGAAAAAATACTCTTTCATTATACTCATCCTTCATTTAAAAATAATCAAAAATACATATAACTCAATAGTACGTCTTTCTGTTGTTTCAATTAACTTTCACTAACACGAGCGACATCTCGATCTAATTCTCAGAGAGTTATGTCATTTTATAATGTTTCATCTATCGGAATTTCATCTCCTACTCTCTAACTCCATGGCATAACTCATTTTGTACAGAAACAAATTTTACGGGGGTTATACGCGAGATATCTCCAACGTCTCTCAACGCCTCTATCGATTGAACTCCTTTAAAGTGATATGAATCGTTCGCTCTCTTTAAATGCTCCTTACTTTCCTTATATACATAGGGCGATTCCTAGGGCGATTATTGTAACGGGATCAAAAATTAAAATTCGAGTTTTTGAAGGAAGAGCACGTTTCCAGCTTCATTGAACTCGAATGAAACGTTTTGAAAATGACGTCTGTGTGTGCCCATGGAGACGATATCTCGTGAACAAACGGAGAGTTTTGAACAACATTTAGTAAAAAAATTACAATCCGTGAATACTGTAAGCCCATTGATTTTAAATGCCATCGTATTTTCAAAACATCCCCAGATTTTCGATACAAATTTTGAAAAAAAAATATCATAAAAAAATGAGAATCTTCAATACTGTTACGTATAATGTAATTTTTCATTAAAAAACAATTAACGCACATTTTAAAAAGCTAGCATGAACTGATCTTAAGATATTGCGTTTTCTCAAATAACTTTATCAAAAACATAATCACAAAATTAAAAAAGTAGTATTAACTATTGTGAAATAGGCTCACGTTTCATATGTGATAGTATGCGATCCATTTGTTAACATCATTCTCCTAGATCTCGTCCGCTCCATTCACGAGAAAAAACATTTTGAGCAATAGTTTTGTATTTTGATGACCAACCATTCGCAGTCATTTATATATATAAATCGGATGTGGGCAGCACATGACTTTCCTTGAAGACTCATATTCACGTTCACTTTATTTCTTCAATAATCCATTACCTTGAGTTTAACGGCACAGAATAACACCATAATTATTTAAAATGACACTGAATTTGCATTTTTAATTCAATTTTCGTCCTCATTTGGTAACTGGACTTATTATCAAGAGTGGCATAGCGAAAAACTAAAATATCTCGATAACGGCTAGTCTTAGTGTAATGGGGTTGATCTTATTCTTTTCATCGTTAAAAAATACGTATAAAACAAGCATTTAATCGATATATTTCAGCTTACGTAGTTTTTTTATTTTAGATTTTGAAAAAAAAAAAAAGCTGGGTATTTTCCCGAATCGTACCGACATCCAATCAGCACCAGAGTAACCCACAAGTGACTTATCTACCAAATATTGTAAAATTTGATTTATTAATTTTTAGCTAGAGTAGATACAGGCAATTTTTGCGGGGCGTTTCGCAAAAGAGGCGCTTTTTTTATCCCGAATTGTACTGAAAGCTAATCAGCACCAGGGTGACTCACGAGTGACTTACCTACCCGATTTTATGAAATTGTGTCCATTAGTTTCTGAATTAAAGTGGATACATACATTACACAGACAGACACACAGACACACCACAGACGTCACGCAAAAAATTGTATTTTCGAATTCCAGAGGTCCCAAAACGTGTCGATCCATCTAAAACTCGAGTTGTGATTTTCGACATGATGCTTATACTTTCCCTGTGCATTACGATATATTGCAGGGAAAGTAAAAAACGCTCTTCTCTGTCTGTCTGTAATAGTAGTTGGCGATATATTTGTCATCTCATTTAGCAAAATACTACCGACTTGGCGATATGTCGTCTAAGATGGTCCTTAAAATTGGTGGTGGTCCTTAAAATGGTCCTTAAAATTGTAAAAATAACGCTAAGGTAATGAAAATGGTACTCAATGGAGGAAATCGTTATTAAAATATATATGGATTCCATTGCTTATTGCGAATGCTATCCATGTCAATCATTTAGAGTTGTGTGAAATAGGCGTGAATGGGGTACTTCAGTCTTCCGGTTGTCACGAGGGTTCATGCCCACTTCCGGAAAAGCGCGAAATGTACAATGTTACACTGAGCCGTAGATCTTTTTACTTTTCATGCAATACATGGTCATGTAGAGTGAAAGTATTGGAATCGAGATTTCGACAGATCTACACATTTTGGGACCTCTAAAACACGAAGAAACTATTTTAAGCGTGACGTCTGTGCGTGTATCTGGGTAATGTATGTACCCACTCGAGCCCCAAAGTGAATGGATCTAATTTCATAAAATTTTATACGAGAGTCACACAGGCACATAACCTCACGGTTACCTTACACCTTTCTGGTAGGTCGGACGACCTGGGTCTCAACAACAACAACAGGCACATAACCTCGGTTCGGATTCGATTCGTGTAAACAGAAGCTGCCTTTTTGCGAAAGAGTCCGCAAAAGTCGTCCGAATCTAAAATAAAAGACTGCGTATGCTTTAATAATGAGCTAAATTCCGTCGTCATTTTTGACGACAAAAGGAATAAGACTCACTCCATGACTCTCCAAATATTTTATTTATTTCCCATTTTGTGAAATTAACTCGAGTGACTCGATGAAACAGAAATGGAATGAAAAGTGTCCATTCCCTGCCCCTTGAAATAGTTATTGTGTGACATTCAACTCAATTTATGACTTATTGACGAAATGAAGAGAACAGGAATACGAAAGTCGTGTGCTGTCCACAGCAGACATTTTTATGTAGAATGTCTTATCGGTATGAATCGAGCCTGGTTCCTGACTACCCTATATTTTAAAGTTAATTCAACACCCTCCAGAGTGCCAAATTGAACTCGAGGAATTCCTCGACGGATTCAGTAATTTTGCCTCAAAGTGTTCTCCTGCCCAGAAGTGGCCGAAACAGTTAAGTGACTCTCGTTCCGAAGTTACATTTAGAGGAAATGACCGTTGTTGTTGTTGTTGTTGAGACCCAGACCGTCCGACCTACCAGAAAGGTGTAAGGTAACTGTATGGACGGCCGGGAAGTGCCACCCAATTTAGACCGGAACCCAGTGGGGGAGGCATCCATAGGGACCGTACCCTCCTTCCCCTACCACCAACCTCTCGGAAGGACTTACGGACCCACATGTTTAACGTGATCGTACTCCGCATGAACACGGCGGCATTTGTGGTAGCGTGCAAATCTAGCGCGCAAACCACGGGGATACCGCACCCGAGATGGCCAACAGCACGCGGTGTTCCGAGGTGGTCACCCACCAAGTACTAACCGCGCCCGATGCTGCTTGACTTCGGTGATCTAACGAGAACCGGTGTTTTCAGCACGGTACGGCCGTTGGCCCCAGAGGAAATGACCGTGGAGAAGGTTTTAGAAGACTTTCGAAGAGTGGACTCAAATGAAGTGTCTCTTACAAGAAAGGAGATTGTCCGCATTCCTAGAAAATATATTGAACACAGGGGTTGATATTAACATTTTCAGAAATTTACGATTTAATGGGTGGATTGGTTTAGACAGCATGATGACAGCAAAGGGGTGGCCATTTTCTACAAGGCCCCCAAACTGGGTTGCATCATACACCCTCTAGAACCATGACCATGACACACTTTTATTACATTTTAGCTTCAATGATATCCCATCGGAGAATGCCTGAATATTAAAAAATTTCATCATAATATGATAAAAAAAAAACTAAATCCACTCCACTTTTTCATACGAGAATTCCTTATTTATTCAAATTTTACATGAAAAAATTTAAAAATGGGTATCGTGGATTTTTACAACTATAGCGTGTTATCCTTCACTTTAAAGGACTAGAAAAAATCTCTTGATAGATACTCTACTTAACAATGTGCCCATGGGGGTGGTCACTGGCCACCCCCAAGGGAGGGGGATAATAAAAGAAAAATTGTGTCGCGCTTATTTTTCGTACCCAATTTCATATTTTTGTACACTATAGTTTTTGCGGTACGAGGCAGAGAAAATCGATGGACGTGCTAATGTGAAAGAACATTTTTTACTTCAGAAGTACGTAAGAAATTAAATATCTCGTAAACTACATCGAAATTAAAAAGAAAGGGATGCAACATTCAACTATGTAATACCTGCCTGCAAAATATCACAGTCTTGCTATTATTGTTAGTCTATCCAAGAAATTTGATTTGAATCTGAGATTTTTTTTCTATGACATTAAATATTTCTTAAGCTGTAATATAGAATATCGAAAAAAGGTTTATTTCTCAGCGTGTTCCCCAAACCGTTGTCTATGTGTACCCAATTTTATCTTTTTGTATGCTGTAGTTTTGCGGTACGAAGCAGAAGAACGAGAAATGTGTCAAAAAGCGGCGTCAGCTACTGTTTTCCTAATAAATAATCAACGTTTGAAATCTCTAATGACTGGAATTTCTAATGCTTAATCAAATGCCGAATATCTACAAATATATAGAGCGTTCGTGAACACCTATTGTATACGAGACCCTGCTCGCAAAAACGGGTGATCCTTAACCCCAAGAGTTCCGCTACAGTGCCTAGACATAATAGTGTGCCGACCGAGGCGAAAAACAGGTTCCCTAAAAACCGCCTCCGCCAGACTGCGTTGGTCTCGAATAAGCGGTCTAAAGCGGAGGAGTTAACATTGAAACAAATGGAAATTTATTGCAAATGAAATGACCGATATCTTTCGAAATAACTGAAGAATTTGTGTGAAGTTTTTTGTGATTATTGTAAGTGGTATACACAAAAAGTCATTTGATTTTCAGAGAAATTGAGCTAGGGATATATTCGTATTTTTAAAATTTTATTTAACTTCATCTGTGGTCGTTCAAACACTTGAGGTCCAAAATAATCAAGTTCATTCATCACAGTAACGTGAAATTCGGTATGACGTTTTCTCTTGTGGTACATTTCAGTTCTTTCGATTTTGAAGCTTATCGGGCTAGCCCGTCCTGGGCCCGCCATAGGACTTTATTTGTTTTTAGAGAATAACTCGAAAATCAGAGAAAGTAGGAAATCTAAATTTAATATATCGTTTTCATTTGGGGTATATATTAATTTTTTCAATTTTGTACCGTATCAGGTTCGCCCGTTTTAGATCCGCCTTAGAAACTCACCCGCTTATGCGGTATAACTCGAGAACAGGTGTATCTAAAAATTCGAAGTTTAGCATATCCGTGTCATTTGCTGTATATTTTAACTCTTTGGATTAAAAATCTTATCGGGCTAGCCCGTCCTGAGCTCAACAAGAGGAATATATCGTTTTTTTTTAGAATAACTCAAAATTCGGAGCATCTAGAATGTCTAAATTTAATATATCATTGTCTTTTGGGGTATATTACATTTCATCGCATTTCGAAACTTATCGGGCTAGACCGTCTTGGCCCGCCATAGAAATTTACTCGCTTTTCAAGAATAACTCGATTAATCGGAGTAACTAAAAAATGTAAATTTAGTATATCATTTCCTTTTGGATGGATTTTAATTTAGATTTTGAACCTCATGGGGCTAGTCCGTCTTATGTCCGCTGAAGAATGCTTTCGTTTTTGAAGAATAATTCGAGAACTGCAATAGCTAAAAATTCCAAGTTTAACATGTCGTTGGCTTTTGTGGTATATTTAAGTTTCTTTGGATCTGAACTTTATCGGGGTAGCCCGTCCTGGGCCCGACATGGGAATGGACCCGTTTTCTTATAATAACTGGAAAATCGGGGCAACTAGAAAATATAAATTTAATGCATCCTTATCTTTTGGGAAGTTTTTTAATTCCTTCGATTTTGAACCGTATCGGGCGAACCCGTTTTAAGCCCGCCTTAGAAATTCACTTTTGGGGGGAATAACTCTAGAACGAGAGTATCTAAAAGTTCCAAGTTTGGAATGCCGTTGTCGTTTGCGGTATATCTTAGCTCATTGGATTTAAAACCTTATCGGGCTAGCCCGTCCTGGGCCCAACAAAAAGAATGTACTCGTTTTTTAAGAATAACTCCAAAACTGTAGCAGCTTGAAAATCTAAATTAAGTATATCATTGTATTTTAGGGTATATTATATTTTTTTGGATTTTGAATCTTATCAGACTAGCCCGTTTTGGGTTCGACGTAGAAATGTACTAGTTTTTCAAAAATAACTCGTAAATCGAAGAAGCTAAAAATATCAAAATTTAGTATATCATTTTCTTTTGGGGTAAAGTTTAATACTTTCGAATTTTAACCGTATCGGGATAGCCCGTCCTGGGACCGACATATTAATGCACTCGTTTTTTAAATAACTCAAGCGAAGCAGCTAAAATATTTTATATATTATTGTTTTAGGTTTGCATTTTAATTCTTTAGATTTTGAACCTTATTGGACTAGCCCGTTTTAAGCTCGTCTTAGGAATGCACTCGTTTTGGGGGAATATTTCGAGAAATGGGAAGTTGAAAATTCCAAGTTTAGCACGATCGCATTCCTAAGGCGGACTCAAGGATGGCTATCCTGATGAGGTTCAAATTATAAATTATGATAAACCCGAAAAGAAATTGATATACTAAATTTAGATTTTTTAGCTGCTCCGATTTAAGCGTTATTTTTTGGAAAACGAGTACATTATCACTATGTCGGGCCCAAGACGGTCGAGCCCGAAAGGTTCAAAATTCAAAGAAATAAAATATACCCTAAAAGACAATGATATACTAAATTTAGATATTCTAGTTGCTACAGTTTTGGAGTTATTCTTAAAAAAAGAGTACGTTCGCCTTGTTGGGACCGGGATGGGCTAGCCCGATCAGGTTTTAAATCCAATGATCTACGACATACAGCAAATGGCAACGACATTCTAAACTTGAAACGTTTAGATACTCCGGTTTTAGAGTCATTCTCCCAAAAAAGTGAATTTCTAAGGCGGGCTCGAAACCGGTTCACCCGATACGGTTCAAAATCAAAAGTATTAAAATATTCCTCAAAAGATAAGGATGTACTAAATTTATATTTTCCAGTTTCCCCGATTTTCCAGTTATTCTAAAAAAATGAGTCCATCCCTATGTCGGTCCCAAGACTGGCTACCCCAATAAAGTTCAAATCCGAAGAAACTTAAATATACCCCAAAAGCCAACGACATGTTAAACTTGGAATTTTTAGCTACTTCGGTTCTCGCGTTATTCTTCAGAAACAAATGCATTCTTCTGCTGATCCAAGACGGACTAGCCCGATGAGGTTTAAAATCTAGATTAACATCCATCCAGAAGAAAATGATATACTAAATTTACATTGTTTAGCTACTCCGATTGAACGAGTTATTCTTGAAAAGAGAGTGAATTTCTATGGCGGGCCCAAGACGGGCTAGCTCGATGAGGTTCGAAATACGATGAAATGTAATATACCCCAAACCCCAAAGGACAATGATATATTAAATTTAGACATTCTAGATGCTTCAAATTTTTAGTTATTTTCATAAAACGATATATTCCTTTTGTTGGGCTCAAGATGGGCTAGCCTGAAAAGATTTTTTAATCCAAAGAGTTAAAATATACAGCAAACAAGGTATATGTTAAATTTCGAATTTTTAGATACACCTGTTCTCGAGTTACACCGCAAAAACAGGTGAGTTTCTAAGGCGGGCCTAAGTCGGGCTAACCCGGTACGGTTCAAAATTGAAAGAATTAAAATATAGCCCAAAAGAAAACGATATATTAAATTTAGATTTCCTACTTTCTCTGATTTTCGAGTTATTCTCAAAAACGAGATAAAGTCCTATGGCGGGCCCAGGGCGGGCTAGCCTGAAAAGCTTTAAAATCGAAAGAACTGAAATATACCATATGAGGAAACGTCATAACGTATTTCACGTTATTGTGATAAATGAACCTGATTATTTTGGACCTCAAAGGTTTGAACGAACACCAGATCAAGTTAAATAAAATTTTAAAAATGCGAATATATCCTTAGCTCAATCTCTCTGAAAATCAAATGACTTTTTGCGTATACCACCTACAATAATCATACCAAATTTCACACAAATTCTTCAGTTATTTCGAAAGATATCGGTCATTTCATTTGCAACAAATTAGTTTCAATGTTAACTCCTCCGCTTTATACCGCTTATTCGAGACCAACGCCGTCTGGCGAAGGCGGCTTTTCGGGAACATCTCCCAGCATTGGGAGGTATAGGCGGTCGGCACACTATTACTTCTAGGCACTGTAGTTCCGCCCCGTCAATCAATAAGGAGTTCTAGCATTTTCGTTTGGCCATATACCTCCTTTTGTCTCGTGGGAAATTCCTTATACAGCCTTTGAACATGCATAATCAATTCTAGAGAATAATCTTGGGTCAGAGGATAATCCTTCAGCAATGCCATTCTATAATTGCATCGAGAGAAACATGAAGTGATGTGACTTTTACTATCCTCATCCGTGGACTCCCGCTCTCCTCTTGTAGGAATCTTTGTATTTTACGTCTGTGTATTGGACGGGATTTCACGAGCGTTTACTCGAATAAGTCGAATTGGAAATACTTCACATAATGCTTAACACTTGAAAGCTTCACGTCGCATCAGGTCATATTACATTTCAGTCATTTTCAATATTGCAAACTTGGGTGAATGTCTTTACACGTTTGAAAAGAAAAAGAAATGCTCTTGACAAAGATGTAGTTAAGTACACATTTTAATAAATCTACCCAGTACACATCATAAGAAATAAGTTTTAAGCTTTCTTTTGTGCTGTGGAAACGATAAATGGGTGAAAAAATAATTTATGAATGGGAAAGGTACCAAAATGTAGCATAAATATATCCTTATAACTCGATGGTTAAACACCAATATGTCCTGCAAATTATATTTAATAAATACATGTACGTAGTAGCCGCAATAACCCACCAAATTTACCAAAGTGCGAGCTCACATACCTTAGCCAAAAAAAAATAGTACATAGATTATTAATCACGCAATTAACTTTTAAATCATATTTATTTAACACCCACTTATTATTACATAACTGGGTAAAAGAACCCTTACTCATTAATTATTTCAAAATACACATTGATTGAATTATTTACAGAAGTGAACTCGAACATATCGTGAACACCTCATATCGCTTTGTTCTTTTTTGATATCTTCTCAGTTTTTTGCTAGGCCATGACATCTCTTCAATGTCCCGGGGAATCACGCCTTCATCGACTCTCATGGGTCTAGTTTCTGTGCGATTTGGGGGTGCATCCTGATTAGATCCTACGTAGTGTGTGCTAGTTTTGACGGAAGTATCGTTTAAGTCCAACGTTGCCATCGTGATACTTTCAGTTGCTGATGTCATGGCTGTATGGGTCATAAATCTTTCCGAGCAAAACTGTCAACTGTTGCGTCACTCCTCTGAGTTCCTTGTTCACGGACTTAAGAAATACCTGAAAGATTTCACAGGCTCATAAATTTTAATTCTACTATAGTAAAACCAGGTTTATAACACGCAGATAGTAAACAATACATTAGAGGGGTCATTTCGTCCTATTAATCTGTATGATTTGATGAGTGGCGAGTAAGATCCTGACCAGGGAGATAAAAGAAAGGTCATAAATTCACTTTTGTGAAGGTGAAACAGATCCACATGTGGTTCCGCAGAACTAACGTGAACGCAGTATAAATGAACAGCCATCTGTGCTCCCCCCTTACACAATTTGTAAGACTTACACTGTAAAATACTTTGCAACGTTTGCTCATTTTTTTCAGCTTCTTTAATGGACATTTCGGCAAACTGATAAGAAAAAGCACAATGACAGGCATTCATGAAAATTCCAGCCTCATTTCTTAAACATTCAGCTAGTGATCGTCTGCCGAAGCGTTATTTTTGTATTTTTATATTATCATAGCTATCAGGAACTTTACTCCTCATTACGGACAGTTAACTCTCCTGGACTATTCAGTAACATGCTTGTAAATTTTTTACAGTGTACTTACTCCCCACCCCCCTCTCCCAGAAGAACATTTTACGTAGATAAATAGTACGAATTCTACATTCTTATGGTAGATTCATTTCCTTCGAAATAGGGTTTCTATTACCTTTTATCAAGACCCTTCACCGGAACTTTGCATCCAACATTGTTACACTCTGCAACTATCCTTATCAAAGATTCATTTCGTTCCGATGAGTGGGCAAAGGGCATTTTCACACAGGTGTCTGATGCTCACATCTTAGGGCACGAGTCTTCCCGACATGTCGCACACTTCTTTACTTGAACAGCCATCCATGCTTTCCCACACAATTTAGAAGACTACTTACTCACCCCCTCCCTCCCAGAGGAAATTTTGATTTAGATTAATGGTACGAGTTCCACATTCTAGAAATTTTTATCTCATCTATTCCTAAGGGTAGATTTCTTTCCTTGAGAATAGGGTTTTTATTTTCACGACCGGAACTTTGCATCAAACAATGTTCAACTCCGCAACTATCTTAATCAAAGATTTATTTCGTTCTGATGAGTGAGAGGAAAGCATTTTCCCCTAGCTGTCTGGTGCTCTCAGATCTTATGACACGACCTACTCACGCTTCTTTACTTATAGATCTCCATATAAACAAAGCGAGTTACTTTTTAACACTTTACAACAAAGTTGAAAAGTGTTAATGACTTTGCTCATTCTGTCTGTCCGTTAGCACGATAACTGCCGTAAAAATGACTTTATCAAAATGAAATGTTAGTATGTCGTTCAGACGGTCTATGGAACCTATGGGAATATAAATGAAAAATATCAGTCAATTAGTTATGGATTGAACCTGGGTTGAAAAAATAAAATACATTGAACCCTATGGGACCTATTTTTCAAACATTTTTAAGCGGATTTAAAATTCACAAATGGTTTCGAAAGTTTTAGGAAAAATTCAAATGATCCCATAAAATATATAAAAAAATCAGCAATATATATTCAGTAGTTTTTTAAATAGAAATTAAAATAATAATTACAGCTTTTATAGGAAGCGATCACGTGACCATTATAGGAAGAGATCACGTGACCCACTTCAAAATAAAATAGGGCATCCATCTTGTGTCAAAATCGTGCTTTTTAAAATTTTTTAATTCATATTGAGTGTTGTATCTGTCCTAAAACTGCTTTATTTTTGCTTAAATTCTGTGCATCTACATACTGAAACAACGCAATGACAACATATTTTAGTTTAAATGATCATCCAACTTTGATTATTTCTACAACGAAGCCTAATTTTCACTTATGGAGAATGTAAATACCAAAAGATCTAAAATGAGTTGTATAACAATTGCGTCATTTCTTTAATGCAAAATTGTTTAGCTCATGAAGTCTGAAATATAGCTGATATGAATGAAATATTCAATGATTTTACATAGAGAAGGACGATTTTTTCGATAAAGTTTTAAGAATATAGTTTAATTATTTGTACCTCCATGGTCTTGTCTTAATAAGTTTTTATATGAAATGAATTATTATAGTATTGTGATGCATGAAATGCTGATTTTATAGAGAGAGCCAGGTTTTTTTCTTTAGTTTGAAGTTTTAAATTTTCACATATAGTAAATTAATGTAGAATTGTGATAATTTTAGAAATATTACCGAGGAATGTATCGCATTTTAGACATGTTTAAATAAAATTGCATTGAAATTGGAAAGTGTTTCATAATCAATGCTTTATGCATGATTGATCTTTCTTGTTTCTTTTCATCTGAATGTTATCTTAATTTTTGCCATTTATTTAGATTCGCAGAGAACTAACTACCTCTAAAATGTTGTTCGTTATCAATGAGTCAACCAGGCTGAAACGAGCATTGAGGCAATTAAAAGTTCTGAATTTCCTCTTTCAATTCGAAACCTCACTTAATTCGTTAACTCGTTATAAATAATTAAACTCGTTATAAATAAGTTTTATTATATTCAAATAAATAACAAAAATAGAGTGCAAGCATTTTTGTATATTAGCACACTGTAAAACATTTTCACGCATGTTCCTGAAAGTTTCAAGGGAATCAACTGTCTGTAATGTACCGAGAGCAAGGTTCCTGATAATTGGGATAATATTGTGGAGAGTTATAAACATTGGCTATATTCGCACTGTATCATAAATACTAATATAAAAATAACGCTTCGGCGGATTATTAGCTGAATATTTCAGCACATTTTCATAAACGCCTGTTATTGAAGCTTTTCTGATAGTTTTGTGAAATCATCAACAAAGTAGCTGAAAAATGATCAAACGATTGTTTTAATATGTACACTGCAAAACATTTGAATGACATTGTGTGAAGGGGTACGATGAGGGAGTACTACATTGTATTTCTTTCATTTAAACTTCGCAGATCTGTTTTGAAAAATATACAGTTAGTTCACAACTAAAATTCTTCCCACTCCTTTCAAAAACGGGGGCCCATCTAGTATACTCTTATTATACATTTCAAAGATATTACTTTTAGCAAACTCATGTGAGGGACATAACAACCCCAACCAAGCACTCTAATTATTACAGGAAACAACCAGAAACCTATCGTCTAAGGATTTAATAGGACTCGGTATCCCGTTCTGAGAGTGGACGTTTATAAGTTATCCCCCACAAGGCATATGGATCACGGAGGTAAAGGTAAGGCGTTCCAACTCCATACTGCTACTATCTTTCGAGACAATCCTTCAGGCGCTGCTGCATCGAGGTGGTATATAGTCGTCCAAGATAAAGGGAGTTGCAGTCAGGACGAATTTCCCCCCGAACCCGTTTCCTTCCGACTGTGACCCTCTACATTTGAATGGAGATTTCTGACTGAGAAATGGCAAGAGAACGGGTATGGACTGCTGTGCTGCAAGAAAAAGGACTCTTTTCATGGGTAAGCTTTTTTTCATTATATATCTTACAAATATGCTTCTGAAATCATTTTGCTAGATTTTAGCTTGGTGCATTCCATTCGGCTATTCATTTCATTGCTTTTAATGCTGTATTATTAGAAGTCTTGCTCTATTTTTGGACTTTGTGATATTGCAGAAGACTGATAATATCATTCTAACACTTAAAAAAAACATTCGGAGTACTTTTCTGATAGTTATAGAGTTATTTTGGGTATGTTTTCCCTTCGAGGTAGAACTTGGCAACGATTGCCGACTCGCAAGATAGGTTGGGGGCTAGGAAAGAAAAATAGGAGTTTAGATAATGAGCGTAAAATCGTGTCGTATGATAAAATTTTACGTTCATAATAAAATATAATAACAGTTTACATTCATTGGCAATGTCAGCTAGATTTTACATCATTTTTCAGTGCATTTTATATAAAGATATATGATCTGAAATATGAGCATGATCTCATTTCTAGTTTAGAGTAAATCGTACTTAATAAGTCGATGTTGTTAATCTTATCCTTGAGAATCCCCTCCCCTCCGGATAAATTTTATAGATGCCGATCTTGGTTAGAATTAATTTCATATAAACACCTCGATTCTTCACAAATTAAATATCAAAGGATGTATCATTAAACTCCCAGTGTTTTCAAGAAGTATTTTGTATTACACTTTTGTTTAGTTCTCGAGAAAGAAATAGGCCTTGCCCAAAGAGGTATTTGAATCATCGACTTCTTGATCATGCGTTAGCAATCTATTAAATGAGCAATCTTAACTCTAAAAGAACCTTACGTTCTCCTCATCATAATTTAAGTAATAGGCTTTTTAATCTACAAACAGTTCTACCAATATAAATATTTTTACTTATATCATGTTTTATGTACTACAGTCGTGTTTCAGCGTCCTTCACGTGCAACTAATATAAATTGAAATCCAAATTATTATAATTACAGAAATGTGACGAAAATAAGGCTATTGGGGCACCTAGCTTAGGTGATTCAAAAGTCATAATTTTATGTTGAAATAGGACTACATCTTCATCAACTAATTGCAACATAGTTAAAATAAAATATCACACGAAAAACTCAAAAAAAGAAGGGGGAGGGGGGTTAATGGGAATTAAATAAAGATGTTGGCAGGAGGAAGAGATGAAAAGGCAATAATTGTTACACATATTTTAATATTTTTTAATTCGCATGAGATAAAATAGCATATATATATATATATATATATATATTTCCCTATATATGAAATAAAATTTTATATTTTTTAGTTTCCCTCGGGATGAAAAACGGTTTTTTTAATTCTGGATGCAAATATCACAATATTTATTTAAATCATTTTTCAAACGAATTATTAGCAACCAAATCCCTGAAACTAATATACTGAAATGCAATTTTTCTATTTTGTGCCATAATATATTATAATCTTATTTATTTCCCAATACTTTATAGAAAAACATTTTTAAACAATTTCCAAATTCTATAAGGATTCATGCAAGAACCTTCCGAACACGTTTTGACAATTTAAGAATCATGGATGTTTCAATATCTGAGCCCCTATTTATAAATTTAGACATAATTTTGTATTTTATTCGGAAACGTCATTTTATAAACAAAAAAATGCAAATAAAGTTAAATATTTTACTATTGCAAATATTACATTGTTTTAGATTTGACGGTACGCATACAATATATTAAAATAAATTAGATGTAATCATGATTTAGTCGTATTACGTCTCAAAGCAGATATGGATACTGCTAACATAACTTTCAAAGATAGAGTTTATCTGGATAAAAGTGGAGAATTCAAAATTTTAAGCAAGCAAGCACACAATTTTTTATATACTTTAGAATTGTTTTTAAATGTATTATGCATATTCTTCAATTTGTATAATTGTATTCTATTTCATATCATATTTTATTTGCAATTGTTTTGCAGTTCAATTTGTTTTACGAAGTTGACGTCATTAGCAAAATTATTCATTAATAAAATTTTTTGGTAATAAAAATATTCTAATCCTATTTCGTATTTTTCTTCATGCATATTTTTAAAAATCTTATAACGTATAACACGTGTAACAACTTCCCATTCATCTTCGACTCTAATAGAAGTTTAAAAAATATAGAAGGTATACTACTCAGTTTAGTCGATAAATCGCCAAATTATGGATGTCTTTCTCCTCCTCGAGCTACTGCACCTGCTCTGTGTTCGACCATGCTACTAGCATGGGGAAGATTGGACCGCCCTCCCTTCATATATACTAACTCGTTGGGGTGCTGCGATAAGATAAACGACCCTGCATGGTATGCACTGCTAGGGTGAATGGCTTAAAATATTTATTTAAACTGCCCATTTTGTAGAAATAAATGAGTAGAGACCTGAAACAATAAGGAATACTGCTATGTATTCAAAATTATTTGACCTTTCCATTTATTTTGATCTCCCTGTATTCTCAACTCCGTGCTACAAGTGTGAAAAATATTGAATTATTATACTCATCATTAGGGAAACTTTATTTAAAAATAATCAAAAATACATAGACTCAATACAACGCTTTCTGTTGCGCCCACTGACAATAGGGACCCCTTTGCTAACGCGAGCGACGCCTCGATCCAATTCTCAAAGCGTTATGGCAGTTTCAAGCGTATCATCCAGGGGAGTTTGATCTCCTTCTTTCTAACTCTATTGTATAACCCATTTTACACAGATACAAACTCTATGAGGATTATACTCGAGATATATATCGCCTCTCCATTGTCTCAAATGGAAACAGAGGGCGCTTTACTAAGACGAGCGACACCTAGATCTAATTTTCAAGAGTTTCATCCATAGGAGTTTCATCTCCTTCTCTCTAATTCCATCCTAATTTTTCTGATATTTAGAAACTTAAAACATTTCAGTATGTGCTGCAAGTTTTTCTATAAGACACGTGCAGTATTTCGAAGGACATGAAAGCTTGGTTGAACAATCAATGACAGCCATTTCACACAATTGGTTTTAAACTAATAGTAAAAACTCACCATTTTAGACATTCAAAGAAAAATACATTTTTGGATTTTCATATCACTTACCTAGAAAAGAAAATGCACGAGTTAAAGAACTGTAATGGAAATATGTAAACATACCTATTTTATTAAAATGTGGGGAATGACAATAAAATCACAATAGGCTAACATGCAGAGATCGACATTTTCTGTAGGCTGTAGTCAGAAAAGACCATTTATTAGCTCATTTTTACTTTCCCTACAATACATGGCGATGCATAGAGAAAGTATTGGATTAGCTGCCGTAAAATTTGGAAACAAAATTAATTTAGGTTTGAGAAAGTCGAGTTGATCCCCACCCCAGTTAATTTAGACTCGTAATCCCAAGTTGTTATTGAAAACGTCGAGGGAGTCATAGATCAACCTCGGAATGTTTGAAGGGGACGGTTTTCTTTCTCCTTTACTTATATATAAACTTTTTCCTGGAATCGCACCCAAGGGGTACAGGCGACGAGAAAATTATAAAAGAAATTTTATTCTAATACAATTGCGAACAAACTTAAACGGGAAATTTAAAATCGCAATCTAGATGTAAGTGCCTTTTTCGAATATTTTTGCAGTTCTTTTAAAAGGAAGCCGAACATGTTTAGGCTCTAACTTTGAAACCGCTACTTATCCATGCAAGAGTTTTAGTCTTTGGGGGATCCTCCTTTTCTTGAAAGTGGAATGAATAAGTCAGAGAGTGAGTCAATTTAAAAATTAAATTCGAATACTTATATGTTTTATCAAATTATGTCTTTGTTTTGATGCGCTTTTAACGGGTTCGGTGAATTGTCATTCATGGATGAAATTCAAAGAATCAAAATATCTTATTTAAGTTTTAATACTTTCCAACATAGCTGAAAAGTGTTTATGACTTGGGTCATTCTGTCTGCCTGTCTGCACGATAACTGCCGTAAAAATGTAATTTTTGTATTTTGCTGAGTCGGTGTGTGGGACATCGGATGAAAAGGAATAATATCATCCAATTAGTTTCGGATTGAACCCGGGTTAAAAAAATGAAATACATTAAACCCTATGGGACTTAATTTTTCAAACATTCTTTAGGCACAAAGCGTTAACATTCATAAATTGCTTCGAAAATTTAAGGAAATATTCAAATTATTACATAAAATGTGTAAAAAGAATGTCATCCAAATAGGTTGGGTAGTTCTAAAAGAAAATTGAAATAACAACGACACCCATGTGATCCATGTGACGCGACTCATTGCAAAGTAAATTAGGGCATCCGTTTTTTTTCCCGCTCTGTAAAGATCGTGATGTTTAAAGATCGTTTAAAGTTATATATAGTGTTGCATCCGTTCTAAATCCTCTTCATTTTTGCGTATTATCTGTGTATCTAAATTCTGTACCAACGCAATGACAATATTTTTATTTTAAACGATCACTAAACTTTGATTATTTCTGCAATGAAACTTCATTTTGACTTCACGATATTCACGATAAACTGTAGCACACAGAATGTGAACAAATCAAGCGATTGGAAGGTGAGTTGTATAAGAATTGGAGTTTTTATTTAACGCAAAATTATGTAGTTCTGGAATCTGAAATATAAGTGATATGAAGGAAATATTTATTGATTTTACATAGAGAAGTAGACGATTTATAGCATTGCCTTCTTCGATGAAGTTTGAAGTTTTTAAGTATAATAAATTGCTGTAGTACTGTGATAATTTGAAAAAAAAAATCACCGTTGAATGGGTCGCATTTTAGAGCTGTTTAAATAAAATTTCATTGCAGTTGGAAAGTGTTTCATAATGAATGCTTATGCTTGATTGATCTTTCTTGTTAATCTGAATTAAGTCTTCAATAAATTTTTGTTGGAACGTATTATTTGAATTTAAAAAAATCTACTTCCCATGTTGTACAGATCGGGTAGTTGTGTCCAGTGGGTATAGCGTGTTGGCTAATGCTGAAACAACCAGTGTCTGATTATAAACCTACTCACCTTGATAAAAAATTGATTTCGTATTGAACGATAAGAAATCTATATGAATGGCAATAACATTTTAATAATGAGTGACAAATAGAATCAGCACAGTTTCAACAGAATTTACCCAATTTCGTATTTCGGTAGACTTTTTAAAACTAATACAACGATTCAGTAAATTTTTCTAAATAGCGACCCATTATTAAGGTGCTTGATAAGCCAGATCATATAAGTACCGTCTAAATTAGTTTCTTCCCAACAAAGTTTCCAATGCTTCCAAAAGTGGAGGTGCCTGTCTGGTTGCCTTGCGGGCTGTTCCCTGGCTTGCTGGGTGGCGAGTTTTGGTCGCCCCTCTGGCGTTCCTCGCTGAGACTGGTGACCTCGTTTGGGTGGTGTGACGGAGTCCGTTCGGGTGACACGTTGGGTGACCGTGTGGGAAGTGAAATATTTTTGCTACAGGGGACTATGATGCCTTAAACCTTCAGGTGAGCCCCCCGGGTCTGGGTGTGGCACTGTTCCAACATTCCCGGTTTATTCCCCAAAATTCCTGAGTTTATTCCCTCTTCTTGAAATTCCCGGGGTTTTTTGCAACTCTTGCCATTATTTCTCCAGTGCGAAGAAGGGTCAACAGATCTGGCGATATTTGACGACTTCCGCAATGTTCGGGAAACTCCACGAAATAACGATTAGTCTAGGAGATAGATATATTTCCAGAAGTTTTAATAGAGAGGTTATAAAAAGGACTCATCACTTCATCACTCAGTTGGAGTTCAGTTGACGAGTTAACAAGATACGAGTTACAGTGAACTGTGACTTTTGTCAATGTTTTGAGAATAGTAGCTGCTGTTTGCTGATTTTGAGAATAATATAACCTATTTTGTGAAATGAGTGGAGCTTTTAAAATGCTGTTTGATTGTATATTTTTCCCACTAATTTTGTACTTGTGAAGAAGAGTTAGTTATCCAGAAACTTGGACTCATTCTTGTATCCTACTTATACACCCACTGTTCCCGAGGTTACGCCTTAACACAACATTGCGTTTAGTTGTTACTTCCAAGTATATTAGAATGTAATGACATCCCTTTGTTAAATAAAAACGGCTCTTACGAGTTCGGCCAATTTAATGTAGACACTTCACCAACGCTTTAATTGGAACAAATGAAAGTATTCCATTTTGATGGAAATAGAATCATACAGTACTTAAGCGAATTTATCTTTCGCAATGACGCTTCAATGCGAAATATTTTGATTAAAAAACTTTTTTACAAATTAAGTGCAGTGCAGTTAAGTTAGGATGAAACAATGGCTAGAATTCTATTGTTTTGCGCCGTTATCAACAGAGCCCTTCATATTATTGTCATTCCATTTGTTGATTAGAGATAAAAGTTTAAATGTATCCTTCTGTTGTGAAATGGAAATGGGATTTTGTAAACAATCAACATTGATTGCAGCCATTCATGAGTGGAATAATGGAAATTTGAAATATAATTTTGATTATAATTGAATGTTTTGCAGCAGGGAGTCTGCAAAGGACTTTTATTCCTTTATGTATTGCACGTTTATGTGTACTTTGAGGCCATTGATTTTACGCCAGTCTAATTGTATCTTTTAAATACCTCATATAGAAACTATTTCTTTTATACAAGTGGAAATACTACACGTTTTTTATTAACACTTTACAACAAAGTTGAAAAGTGTTTAAGTGTGTTGAAAAGTGACTTTGTTCATTCTGTCTGTCTGTCTGTCTGTCTGTCTGTTAACACAAAAACTGCCGTAAAAATGACTTTATCAAAATGAAATTTTAGTATGTTTTTCAGACGGTCTGTGGGACCTATAAGAATATAAATAAATAATATCACCCAATTAGTTTTTTATTGAGTCCGGGTTGAAAAAATGAAATACATTGAACCCTATGGGACCTAATTTTTCAAACATTTTTTAAGTAAACTTAAAATTCACAAATTGCTTCGAAATTTTTAGGAAATATTTACATTATCCCTTAGAATATATAAGAAAAAATTCAGTAAAATATGTTAATTAATTAAAAATTATTTAATATAGGGAAAAAAACAAATTCAATTAAATTCTGACTTTGGGGTATCCTCCAGAAAGAAAAGAGTGATATATTATGTAATAAATATCTTTCCAAGTGTTTAATCATTTTGCATATAAGAGAGGCTTCACATTTTACAATAAATTTGGTAGATAACAATTTTTCATTTTTTTTTAAGTTTATATAACTCTTCATGATATACTTATTTGATGGCATTTTTAATGCACTTTCCTACGTCCTAGAGAGTTAAAATTTGGTACACAGTTTAAATTTGTTGAACATTTTATTCGACAAAAATTTGATGGATCTTTAAATATAGATCATACATTTTTCATCAAAATGGCCTGAAAATAATCCCCGTTCACTTCTATAAATCATTGTTGTAATATTGTTAAAAATTCTGATGTGGACAGCACATGTCTTTCACTGCAGACTCATATTCGCTCTCTTTATTTCTTCAATAATAATTTGAGTTTATCTGCACAAAATAACAACCATAAGTATTTTAAATGACATTGAATTTACACGTTAAACTTAAATTTGGTTCTCATTTGATAGCTGGACTTATTGTCAAAGGTGGCGTAGCGAAAACGCAAAAAAACAAGAATATTTCAAGAACGGCTATTCCTAGAGTAATGGGGTTAGTCTTATTCTTTTTGTTTTCAAAAATCACGTATAAAATAGGAATTTAATTGATATAATTGAGCATACGTAGTCTTTTAGTTTTATATATAACGATTTTTGCGGGCCATTTCGCAAAAATAGCCCGTTCCTTTTTCTCGAATCGTACTAGAATAACCTACAAATGATTTATATACAAAATTTTGTTAAATTTGGTATATAAATCGCTTGTAGGTTATTGAAATATTATACACCAAATTTTGTTACAGTTGTTCCATTAGTTTTTAGCTAGAGTGGATAAAGGCAATTTCTGCGGCCATTTCGCAAAGAAGGCAAATTCTTTTATTACGAATCGTACTATAATCTAATGAACATCAGGATTTCCCACAACAAACATACCTATCAAATTGTATGAAGTTCGGTCCATTAGTTTTTCAATTAGAGTGGATGTAATATCCACACAGACACACAGAAACATACACAGATACACCCTTACACACACAGGCGTCTTCCTAAAAATAGTTTTTTCGTGTTCTAGAAGTCCCAAAACGTGTAGATCCTTTGGAAATTCGAGTTCCGATCATCGGCACGATTCCAGTACTTTGAGTACATACACATACACATATATATTATCTGTGCATCTGTGTATCTAAATTCCGTGCCTATGCAATTACAATAGTTGTGATTTTAAATGACCCCTAAACTTTTATTATTTCTTCAACGAAGCCTAATTTTAACATATGCAGAATGCAAATAACTCAAGCGATTGTAAGATGAATTACATAAGAATTGCTGAATTTTTTTCACACAAAATTATTTAGCTTTGGAGTCTGGAATACAAGTTATATGAATGAAATATTCATTGGTTTTGCATAAAGAATCAGATGATTTATATTTCGATACAGTTTTAAATATTTAAGTATAATAAATTACTATAATACTGTGATAATGTAAAAGATATCACCACTGAATGTATCACATTTTAGAAATTTTTAAATGAAATTACATTTCAGTTGGAAAGTGTTTCATAATCAATGCTTATGCATGATTGATCTTTCATGTTTTAATTAGATTGATTATTATGTAGTATTTGCTACTGATGTAAGAGATGAGCTTACGGTCTCGCTGCGAAACGGACTTTTTTCCTTTTTACCCAGACTGCCCGACTCACCGGAATGAGAAAGGCTTATCTTTGGGCGGGCGGGAAGGGGCACCCAATATACACCGGAACCCAATGAGGGGTTGCCACAACCACAGGAACCGTACCCTTTCCCCCTTAACTCATCACCTCCCGGATGAACTTTTGGACCTACATATCTTGGACCTCAACGTAAAAACGGCGATAGTTTGAGTCGACGTCGAGGATCCAACACCGGATTACCGCCTGCGATCCTCCCACTTGAACCACAGGGCTATACCGTTTCTGCTGCGAAATGAACTACTTCCCTTTACAATTACTTTGCCCTTAGGGGAGAGGGCACCTCGGCGTATGGGCACTGGCTCTGTAGCCTTTGATCCGCCTCTCCTAAGGGGATAAAATGAATCGGTGAATTGTCTCTGGATCTTCACGAATCAGACTCTTCTAGGTGACGGAGAGCGACTGTGTCCTCGTGACCAGTTACTAGACTCAGTCAGTCTTTCCGGACCCCGTGCCGTGGTCATTCGGCGGACCTCGCTGCCCTGTTTGTGTCTTGTTCAAATGGGATAAAACCCTTTCTGCCTCATATATCCACCGGATTGAACCAAAAGGTCGCCGCGGAGGTCTGAGCTGCATCCCGTACGCTTACTAAATCCGCTAACATCTACTGCTATTCTGTACATCCTGCATTCGAGATAGTCCTTTATAGATCGCTCATGAAAGAACTCAATTTTAGATTAGAATTCATACATCATTAAAGAAATCAACGTTAATCATTTTTGCTTATCTGCTTGAAGTATTCTACAACATATAAAGAGTTCTGAAGAGTACACAAGCTGAATGACTTGCTGCATTTCAATCCAGAGATTTAGAATTCGTGGCGGGCATGACTCCACGTCCTCGCTCCATTTCTTTTAATAGATAATCTCGTCCGATTGTGAAGGCTGCTTAGTTAATCTATGCAGTCGTTGCAGACAACGAACTGCGAATACCTCACTCAACACAAAATAGAACTCAGTAGAATCAATATAGGTGCAATTCCAGACGAACATTGCTTTTGATGCGTGGAGTGCAGATGTGTTGCAATTGGAGGAATGAGCAACATGAGGAGTGAGCAACATGAGGAGTGAGCAACATGAGGAGTGAACACATGAAAGTGGGCACAAGAAAGTGAGCAACAGTGAGGGCAAGAGAGAGCGACAGGGGATGACTGACTGACTTCATTATTTTTACTTGACTTTGCGCATAGGACGACATGGGAATTAAGAACTCCCGCATTTTGTTCTCGGGCTCTTAAGAGGGGCCGAACTTGTTAATTACGACTGTCATCTTACTCTACAGAACTTTCTCTCTTCCTTGGACGTAAATGGATTCTGTGTGCACAACACTTTCAATTCTTACGCAAGTTGCTTACGACTGGATATTGCTACTTCAAGATTAACAAACAAGTTTTAACTGTAATAATGCAAAAATTTTTTGTGTTTTGGTAACTCCTTTCCAAGTTTACTCTGGACCGTGGAGTCATGAATTCCCATGATCATATCACCATTCATTATTAAAAACTAGATTTGATTTTAAAATATTCGATCGTTTGATTTCAAATGAATTGATTTCTAAAATCATTATTCAAAATTCTACGCATATTATTCTGTATTTAAATAAACACGTGTTCTTAATGGATTTTTAAAATGTTTCTTTAGGCAATAGGCGTGCGAAGACAAACCTAAGTCATCTTCTTTTCCTTCGACGCAGACCGTCAGACCTACCCGAAGGTGTAAGGTATCTGTTTGGACGGTGGAGAAGTGCCACCCAATGTTGACAGGAAACCAACAGGGGCGGTACCCTCTTTCTCTCAATGGGACTTACCCACATATTTAAAGCGCTCCTGTACTTAACTTGAAGACAGGGGCAATTTAGGCAGACCCATGAATCGAGTCGTTCGATTGTTAACCACTGGGTTATCCCACCCCTGTGATAGGCCTTATTGCGAGTATAGGTAGATCTTGTGCGGCGACCCCATCGCGTACACACTATTTTATTTAAGCACCCGCACGTGACTGGCTGTCATCCTCGAGATCTTACGGGACTGAAAGCATCCCAGAACTAGAGACGTCACAACCTAATAAACATACACTCTTGTTTTTCGTAGTACAGACATTTTGGGAAATTTTATATAAAGGATAAAGTCATAAACAATTAAATAAAATGATTTATTTCCCCAAGACGTAGAGCCATATAAAGAAAATACTGACATAATTTAGCAATCATTAAGAATGCTTCTGTAGCCATTACAAAATGGATGTCCATTTCACCGCAGACACAGTATGCATTCAAACAAGCTTTAATAAAATCCAATTTAAACTGGACAGCATTGTCACGACGCACATATTCTCAATTCGAAAGCGTCGCCCAATCTGTCCGCTCTAAATGTCGCAATCATTTCCTATTTATTTAAAAACACATAATTCGGATATTTAATAGTTAAAAGCAAATTTAACTGCTAACAGACAATTTTAACTCTAACTGGATTCATCTTGTGAAGCATAAAATCACTTTAAATGACTGTATATATAAGTATACGTTAGATAATAAAACCAGGATTGTGATATTCTCTGCAATACATAGTCATGTATAGGGAAAGCATTGGAATCATGTCGAAAATTGAAACCAAAGTTTCGACGGGTCGACGCGTTTTGGAACCTCTAGAGTACGAAAAATCTGATTTGCGCGTGACGTCTGTGTGCGTCTATCCACTCTTGTGGGTGACCCTGGTGCTGATTAAATTTTAGTTCGATTCGGGATCGAAGAATGGGTCTTTTCTTTCTGAAATGGCCAGCAAAAATCGCATGTATCCACTCTAGCTAAAAAGAATAGATAAGTTACTTGTAGGTGTAGATTACTCCGGTGATGATTAGAATTTGGTATGATTCAGGAAAACAAAATCTGTTTTTTTTTTTTTGTAAAATGGCCTGGCCGCAAATAGGATTAATATCTAAAATAAGATTATGTATACATCAAGTGAATACTTGTTTCATAAGTCATTTTTAACGATGAAAAGAATGGGATCCACCCCAATATTTATTCTAAGATGAGCCATTCTCCAGATATTTCAGTTGCATTTTTGCAACGCTGCCATTAAATATACTCCCGCTACCTCATGTAAATGAAAATTAAATTAATGAAAATGAAACTATAATGAAGCAAAGAGAAAGTGAATCTGAGTCTGTAGGAAAAGTCATGTGCTGCCCACATCAGATATTTTTTTATTTAAGAATGCAAAATTCAGATATTTAATAGTGAAAACAAAATATAACTGCAAAGAAAAAATTTTAACTATAAAAAGATTAATACTAAGAAACATAAAATCCTTTTAAATGGATGCAATTCAACGCACATATTTATCGTTGGAAATATGTTAGATATTAAAACCCGAATTTTCTTAAATGCAGATTATTTGCACTGAAAAGTTTTGCAGAATTAAAAATAACCCGAAGCATTCTCCAATAAGCGTTTGGATGTTCCAGACATTTGAAAAACATAGATTGTAAATTTCAAATTTTTCCTCAAAGGTATATAAAATTATTCAGTTTGACAATTATGTTTTCCACATAAAGCTGTTTAGCATAATGATATTATAATTAAGGTTACAAAAACAAAATCTGATGTGGGCAGCACAATGACTTTCGTCACAGATTTAAAATTGTTTTCTCTTTAGTTCTTTAATAATTTATTAAATTGAGTTTAATGACACAAAATAACACACGTTATTATTTAACATTAAACTGAATTTGATTTAATGGAGTCATGGGGTCAGTCTCATCCTTTCCATTCACAAATATTGCGTATCAAACAGGCATTTAACGAATACATTTGAGTACAAAGAGTCTTTGAATTTAAATTTGGATGATTTTTGCGGGCCATTTCGCAACTAAAAGCAGGTTCCTTTTATCCGAATCGTACCAAAATCTAATCAGCACCAGGGTAACCCACGGGTAACGTATCTACCCAATGTCGTGAAATTATGTCTATTAGTATTTTAGCTAGAGTGAATCCATGCCATTTTTTGTGGGCTATATCTCTTAAAGAAGCAGGTTCTTTGATCGCGAAACGCACCCAAGTCTAATCCGCACAAAGGTAGCCCACAAGTCACAAAATGCCAAATTTTATGAAATGTGCTACATTATTTTTTGAGTTAGAGTGGATAGATCCATTGCACGCACACACGCACACAGACGTCACGCTAAAAAATGCTTTCGTCTTATAGGCTGCTCGAAAGTAAGAACTTCCCATCCTGAATGTGTTGCTGAAAGAGATTAAAAAGCATACAGGTAATTAGGCCGCGTCTCATTACGTTGGGCCCGGGGTAATACAACAAAGATGGCCTTTCAATTGGAGAGAAAGATTTTAATGAGATATTTGATCTACCCTCCGGTGGCAATCAGACTCATTTCACGCGGCCCACAATGTACAATATAAAATATCCCCCCCTCCCCCCCGCAAATAATAACTCATTCGGTTAGATGCTTTTTATTTTCGATGGAGAAAGTATTTCACGCAAATCGGGTAATTCGATCCTTTTACCGTTGCTTTTTGTCCTGTTTTATTTAGGATTCTATTGGAAGAAATCAAACACATGCATAAAGATCGTCTTTCTACAGAAAATCCCCCAGTTTGCCTTCTTAATAAAGAAATTATGACTTTTCCAACAAAATATATTTAGTTGTACGTATGTATTTGTACGTACTCAGCATGCAGATTGATGCAGGCGCATGCCCCACTTTTTCATCACACTTGCCGAGAGAAAGGTTCATTTTCCCGTCATTAGGGGAGACTGGGGTAATGACGGTCACTGGGTAATGGCGGTCACTAAGGTCTCTGGTATCCGCTTTGTGGCAGAAACGAAATAGCGAGTGCTGCTACCTCGTGGTCGTCTAGAGAACTCCCTTCGCGAGTGACTCCATCTTATAGATATAATAACCTTGATCTTGGCCCTGCGCATCCAGTTGTTATGAAGGGAAGTTATTTTTTGAGTCTTGTGATCTATGAAATAATCATCTTTATATCACGGTAAGTACTCGAATTTCACCTAGGTACGAATTATCGTATATCATAAACTATACTGTAATAATGGTACTGTTTAATAGAATATTTGTTTTCAATGTAGAAATAGTTTGTTATTTGGTTTTAACGTTCGCAAATATGGCCTGCTCCTATTGTAATGGCAGTCGGAGAATAGAAGAGTTCCAATAGAAAATAATTCCAATAGAAGAAATTTCTCCATTACCTGGTTGCAGCACTTGGCCGGATAATTTGACTTCTCAAAGACCAAGACGAAAATAGCATTCAGAAATCCTCACTTCGATCCCAATGAAGAAAAAGATTGAAGAAAAAAAAAACCGAAAAGTAGCTAAGATGGAGAAACAAAATAATCCTAAAAATATTGGCCCCAACTTGAAAACTAAAAGGAAAAGGAATATTAAGAAACGACCGTGCACAGAAGTTTTCGACTCCAATGATCGAAAGATGTTGTCGATGTCGAAGGCCCAGACCACACAGCCAACCCTAGGGCTTACGGCAGTTTAATGTGTGGCCGAAAGATGTTATGTCAAGATGAATCTGAAATCGAAGAATTTGATAAGAATGAAGAAATTTGTTCTTTTGTGGAGAATTTGGAATAAATAGATCGAGAACTTTTGTTTCGATGCACAGTTTGTGGAAAATGGGCTCATGATGCATGTTCGGGATGGGATAGTGCTGAGGGCTACAAATGTGACTTATGCAATGAATAAAGACAATATATTTTTATTAGGCATATTTATATATATATATATATATATTTAGTCTGATTTGTTCTAGTGTAGTAACCCTCATGTTGGAATATTAGAAAATAAATACAGCTAAATGAGTAAAAAGTGTGTTTTTAGTAATTTTACACTTAATGATTTATTTTACTATGATTTTCAAGGGGTTTAAATGCCGACTGTCATTACTGTCATTACCCCAAGCTAGGGGGTACTGCCGATTAAAGGTACAATTTTATTAAAAAATATTTTAATAATAAAAGAAAAAAGTTAAAAATATTTTAACGATATTACTAAAAAGTGCATAAAATTTTTATTGACTTTGATGTGGTTTGAACAAGATAGCTTTAACTACAATAGATATTGAAAAAATGGTTTAGTTCAGCGTATTCCCCAAACCTTACTCTACAAGTGTACGAGATTTCATATTTATGCTATAGTTTTTGCGGTATAAAGCAGAGGAACGAGAAATTTGTCAAACAGAGGCGGCGGCGTCCGCTACTTCTTTTTTTTTAATATAGAGAGATACTTCCTGTGAGACCATAGGCATTCTTCAATTCAAGCAAACTGAACAAAGGGCTCAGATGAGTGGCATGAAGTTTGATAGTTTGGGTCGGAGAGGATTACGACCCATTCACAAATTCGCTATAACTGCATCAAACGGGAAAATTCATGATGACGACATGGGCGCAAACGATGCAAGACTCGACTAAGCTCCCTCAAAAATGATGGGGTCCCATCAGAAGCGATCCAAAAATATGATAAAAATGTACGCCGAGGAATATCGAGGGTGGCGTGATTCCCTAAAATTCAATTTTGAAAGGATCATCGCACTGCAATGATGGTGGGAGTTGGAAAAAATTGGGTGTGCTGATAAGACAAGAAGACAGCAATTGAAAGATGTTGCGTTAGTTACGAAAATAAAAGACTCCTGGAAATGGAGAACTAAAAAAGAATTACCACGAGACGTTAAAGTTGTGAACCAGACATTGACTCAAGTGAAAAAGAGCCCAAACCGAACCAAAGAACAATTCCTTTCACCAGTTTGATCTCTAGAAATTGCGGCACTTTTGTTGGGCGCCCTCCTCTAATTTTAGGCGACACATATTACGCTTTGGTGAAACATGTTATGTTTTTAGTATACTTAAAATTATTACCATATTTTGATTTTATCTGATAACCTGTTGAGCATAAACCCGGGTCTGTCTAAAAAGTTTGGTATCTAAACCAGCAATCTTAACTGAATTAATAACTTTTACTTTCACCGCAATACATGGTAATGTGTAGGAAAGTATTGGGATCATGTCCAACATCGTAATTCGCGGTTTCGCCGGATCTACACGTTTTGGGAACACGGAAACACTATTTTTAGCGTGACGTCTGTGTGAGTCTGTGCAATCTATGTATCCACTTTAACTCAAAACTACTTGACCGAATGTCATAAAATTTTATAGGTAAGTCACTTGTGGGTGACTCTGAGTCTGATTAGATTTTGGTACATTATAAAAGAACCTGCGTTGCTTTTTTGCAAAATTGTCCACAGAAATTGCCTGTATCTATTCTAGCTGAAAAATGAATGGACCCACTTTCACAAAATTGGGTAGATTAGTCACTTGTGGATGACCCTGGTGCTGATTAGATTTTGGCGCGATTCGGGAAAAAAAAGCCTGCTATTTTACGAAATGGTTCGTAAAAATCGTTCGAATTTAAATAAAGGATTACGTATGCTCAAATGTATTCATTAAATGCTTGTTTTGTGTGTAAGTTTTGACGATGAAAAAAATCAGCCCATTCTCATCTCTCTAAGACCAACCGTTCACGAGATATTTTAGTTTTTACGCATTTTGAAAATACACCGTTTCTGAAAATACGAAAATCGTATTAAAAATGCCCACCCAGTGTCATTTTAGATAATTAACCTAATATTAAACTTAATTGAAAGACTTATTACAGAAATAAAGATAATATGAATTGGAGTCTGTCGGGAAATTCACATCAGATTTTTTACATTTTTGTCCATACAAGCTGCATTCGTTTTCCCCGATAAGTATGCAACTTGTTGAAACAAACTTTGTGTAAGAACATTTTTTTCTTACACTTGATGATTGATTTTCTTACCCATCATGATTGATCCTTATAACGAGGCAAGTTTATTGCGATTAAAACCTTTTTTTAGAGCTCATGGAATATTTGCGTAATTTTATGTTTTAGCGAGAGAGATCATTTTGGCAGCTGGCTACAGAAATATGGATTCTAAAATAGTGTAGGGAAAAAGTTGGTATTGAAATCGTTATCTCTTCAAAATCTCTATTTTGATGATTCAGAACACGTGTGGGATGGGACAGACCAGTGGTTAGCGTGCGGAGATTTCACTGGCACCACTCGAGTTCGATTCCCGGCTGCACCCAAACTGTCTTCGCGTTCACGAAGAGTACGGCAACGTTAAATATTTGAGTCAAATTTTCCGAGAGATTGATGGTAGGCAAAAGAGGGTACGGCCCCTGTAAATGCCCCCACCCCACCCCCACTGCGTTTCGGTCTAAATTGGGTGGCAGTCCCCAGCCGTTCAAACAGATGCCTTACACTTTCGGGTACGTCGGACGGTCTGGGTCGAAGAAGCAAACACGTGTTTTAAGGGGGTGGGGAATGTTTGTTTAATGAATTAAATAACATTGGAAACGGATAGAGGCAAAATAAAAATTAAAATATGGAATATTTAAAAGTATAAATAAAAATAATTGCTTTTAATATGTACAGTTTGAATTTGAAATATTTTTTATTAATTTCTTTTATTGCATAATAAATATTTTTAAAATTTTCATTGCATAATAATCGAAACTATCTTCGGACATATTACAATGGGCGGATCCAAACCTCTGTGTTGGCAACTGTAAAATTGTTTATATTGCATAATATAGAAGCATTGTTTCTAGGGATTTTCAATATGACTACTTTTACAGAGTTCAACGACACATTTGTCTTCTTTTATGTCCCAGTAATAACGATGTAACAAAGCTAAATATAACAGTGCTTCAGACAGCCAATTGTATTTCAAGTATGCTATAAACATAGAGATAAAGCTAAGACGTTAAAATTTCATACTGAGAAAATGCCAATACTATTTGAGGCAATCATTCAGGGGGCGCTGCGATAAGGTAAGCGCTCCTGGATTGTATGGATTTCTATAGTGAAAGGCTTAAAATATTTATTTAAACAGTGCATTTTGTAGAAGTAAATGAGTAGGGAAGTGAAACAATAATGAATATTCTTACGCATTCAAAATTATTTTACCTTTCAATTTATTTTTATTTTTCTATGTTCTGAACCCTGTCCTACAAGTGTGAAAAATATCGATTCATTATACTGATCATTAGGGAATCTTAATTTAAAAATAATCATAAATACATATGCTCAATACTATGCCTCTCTGTTGTGACACCTCCATCTACTTCTCAAAGCGTTATGGTATTTTCAAGCGTTTCTCCCAGAGGAGTTTGATTTCCTTCTCTCTAACTCCATGGTTATAACTTCGAAAGCTGTTTCTATAACCGTAACTGTAAGTTTGTAACGGCGATCAACTACTAAATGCATAAACTGAATGCCTAACCTGTTGCTCGATAAGAATGTGTCAATGAAGTCCGAGATGCGAGAAATGTGTTTGGATGAATGGTGGACATTAAATGATACGTAATAACAATGGATAAATCTTTCCTTAAGTGTCCATTTAATTTCTCACGAATGGTATTCTAAAACATTGGATATTATTTAATTCGGAAAAGTTTCTCTAAATGGACTCATTTTCTTTCGTTTCTGCTGAAGCATATTCAGAGGATTGCTAGATTGGGCAATTTATCACCCATTTGGCTACTTTTCGAAGATTTGAGAACCATTTATTCTTCGATTCCACTTATTCTTCGAGAAATGTTTCGTATCGCGAGGCAACTTTCCGTCTGTACTTCAGCATATGGCGAATATTGATCCATGCCAAAGGAAAGGTTGTCTGCAGGGATGTTTTTTCCGTCTGATATGTATTCGAAAGAGACGAAATTGAGCACATTTTACACGTTCTTAACTATATTTAATTCTGTTTGAATAGTGCGAAGAAAGAAAATATACGAAATAAAAGTAAATATACAGTGCACTTTTTGCAGACACGTTAAAAAAACAACTTTTCTTTATTCCATTTTCACAGAAGAGATACACAAGATAATAAAGCTCGCTCACTTAACACAACACCACACAAGTGACTGCGACTTATTTCCAGTTTATAAGGGTTGATGCTCCAGCAGTAATTCAGTCTCGTAATCCCTCTGAAATCATCGAGGGAGTTGTAAATCAACCTCGAAATGGTTGAGTAAGACATTTTTCTTCCTCTTTCCCAAATCGCCCCCGAGGGTGTTGGAAAAACAAAATTATAAAAGAAATTTCTTTTCCAGCACAAATGCGGAAAAAAAGTTAACTTATCCGAGAAGTTTAAAATGTAAAACTATGCTTATGATTGTTATTAGGATTTCCGTTCCTATTTCTTAATTCCTTATTACTATTTCCTTACTATTCATTAGCATTCATTTCCTTGTTACATATTAAATAAACTTTGAATGTGTTTATTTTCTCATGAATATTTTTGTTGTTGAAACCTAGACCGTCCGACCTACCAGAAAGGTGTAAGGTAACTGTTTGGACGGTCGGGAAAAGCCACTCAATTTAGACCGGAACCCAGTGGGGGAGGCATTCACAGGGACTGTACCCTCCTTCCCCTACCACCAACCTCTCGGAAGGACTTACGGAACCACATGTTTAACATGATCGTACTCCGCGTGAACATGGCGGCAGTTTTGGCAGTGGCCGGAATTGAACCCGGGCCTACCGAGTGCAATCCCCGCGGGCTAACCACTGGGCTACCGCGCCCTATGAATGTTATTGTAAATCATTCGATATTTTTACTTTTTCATACGTAGTGTTGTAAAAGTATTGTTTTCCCGAAAACTGTCGATTTCGAAATTTGGATCACAATACATGTTTTAATACCTGCTGAACACGTTTTGACTATTTTTGAAGGGATGTCCGCCTGCCTATCTGGGGTTGATATCTTATATATACGGCAGCAGCCATTCATGAATTTTCACGAAACTTTACCTCCGGCTTTGTTATCAAAAAATCTTGAACTAGATAGAATTCTTTTTAATTCGAGCGAAATTTATTAAAAATTTTATATTTTTTAAAGTGGCAGCATAGGACACAACTGGACATAGTCATGCATAAAACAGTTTATTGATGGCTCAATGATTATGGGACTTAATAGTTTCAATCATTGTTATAAAAAATAACCGCTATACAATTTTCACCTTAATGACGTCATCAGCCCCCCTTGGGGGATGCAAGTTTCCCCCCCAGGGAGTACACTGTCAAGTGGTATCCACCGAAGTATTGGTTTAAGCCCCTTAAAGTGAAGGATAATACTCTATAGTTGTCATCATTTGGACCCATGAAACCGGTTTTTTTAAATTTTTCTTGTAAAGTTTGAAAATAAAAATAAGTTCCTGTGTGAGAAAGTCGAGTTGAGCCGCACTGTGGTAGCTGTTTCAGAACCAAACTGCATGTACCGCTACGCACAAAACCATGATCGTAAATTTAGCAGACCAAAAAAATACTGTAATTAACATTTTTAACTTCATCATAAGCACAAATATTTAACTCCAGGTTCATTTTCGAAAAGCTTCCCTGTTTAGGAGAATTATTTCCTAAATGATATACAGTGAGTAAAACATGAAAGAAATGCAAAAAAAAACAGGAACATTTATCAACCAAATAATACTTTTATTTAAGACTTGCAATTTATGAATATATATATATTTATCTTCCAATTATTGATCATACTCAGAGCTTCATTTATCAAAAGTAACATTCTTAATTAATGCTCTGTTTCAGAAAATATATCAATCAATATTTAATTTCTATCAATATGCATACGTTCTTATATTATATATTTAAATCAACCATAAATGTACTTTTAATTCTGTGCTTATTATAACAAGATAAATTTTCGTTCCATGCCTGTGAAAGAGCGGAACTTCTTGTTCCGAACAAAAACAATTTACCTGAGCTCCGATTAAATTAATAAACTGCAGACAAAGTTCCTTACAGGAAAACACGGTCGAAGGCCGAATTAAATAGTCCAAAAGTTGGATTTACAGACTTCCTTCATAACATGGCAAGCAGCCAGAACCACCGCGGAATGCATTAATTCCAAAGCCACCGGGATTCAACGTCAGGTTTTCCTGGAATAAAAAAATAAATTTAGAACAGTTGAAAATGAATTGTCGAAATTTTCCAGGTTCTTCTGCATTCAGCTCCAGTAAGGCAGGGCGGTTTCATTCGAAACAATTGCCCATCTCCGCCAGCTTAGCCATTTTGACCAAAACCCTTTGTCTATAATTTAGACAAATTTTCACGATGCGTCCAACTTCATCGGATTCTCCAGTTCCACTCCTCTGGGTCTCTCGAGGCCACAGCCGAACATTTCTCCTTGCGCCGCTTCCTGATTGGCCAGGCAAGCGCGCCCCAGTAACAGGCGATCACTCCAAGCATACGTCACGCGTCTCAGCCCAGACATAAATCCTAGACACTTCAACGAATTCTCGACAAAACTCGGTTTTCAGTGCGAAATCAATACGAACAAGTCCTAGCGAAAAACACAGCACAGGCACGGAAGGAGAGAAAGATGTTTCTCTCTTTGAAAAACACGAAAAGGCTCATGGCGCAGAATTGTGACATGACAGCTCTCCCCTCCTGGGAGACAAAAATTTTCCGAAAACAGTGAGGAAAATTTTTCTCTCACTCAAAAACACAAAAATACAAAAATTTACATAGAGTTTTGAGTTTTAGGAACCTGTAAGTGTAAAATAATTTAAAACAAAATTTTGGGCGAGAAAACGAGACGTCTTCGCCTTCTCAAGACAACGACACTGCAGATCTGAATGACGGGCCCTGCCATTCATCACCACAGGTACAGACCAAAAGAAAACCAAAAGGATGACAAGATGTCACCGCATTTTAAAGGATCCTTTACAAAAATTTACACATAAATATACTAAAAACAATTAAACTCAGAAAAAATTTGTTAAGGCACTTTGCCTGACAACAAAAGGTCTCAATCATCAACATTGAGATCAACCAGGTGATGCGAAGCGAAAACATGATATGATATGAATACAATAAAGTTATACAATATAAACAATTCGAAAAATTCCAAATTTCAAACATTTGTCACTTTCAAAACACACAAGTGACACAAAACAATTCTTAATTTTCATCAAAAGATTAAATATTTTGAAAATTAATTTTTAAATTAAATTTGTCACAATCACGTATAATGAGATTCTTCACTCATTCAAAAATTGTCTCACTTTTGAGAACAAAGTCATTTTCAATATTTCAATTCTTCAATTTCAACTTTTCATTTCAAAACTTTCATTTCAATTTTAAACTTTCACTTTAATTTACTTTCAAATTCTTAACACATTAACTTTAAACTACATTTACTTTCAATTTATCAACATTTCAACTTTCATTCAACATTAACTTTAATTTAACTTATTTTTGATATTAAAACAATTCAGAATTTTCTTATTCTGACTCAACTTTCATAACCTTAAATTATTCATTTACATTTAAATCATTCAATTTATCTTAAAATTTCAATTTACTTTACTTTCAAAATTTTCTCTGGAATAATTTCAAACAAGTGATCACTTCATGTGTCACAAAACAAAAATTTTCATTCAAAACACATTTGTCTGCTGAGAGAGAGAAAGAGAAAAATTCCCTTGAAATTCACGTCAGTTATGTAAGAGAGCAGGAACACATCCAAAGAGCAAACTCGGCGGGGACTAACGAGTTGCCAAGAACAAAAGGGAGTGTAAAAAGATAAAAAAAAATACTCGCGTGCAGGATGCAGAGGCCACAAAACAGGACGCCAGGACACGCCTCAGAAGCCACGGATATCAAAAATTTTGGACAGCTTGCGCTGACCCCATCATCGTCATCATCATCATCTTCTTCATCATCATCATCCTCATCAGGCTTCACCAGTTTCCCACCTGGCCATCACAACCGTCCTAGGTGGGCTCGGAACAAGTTGTCGTCAAGGACTCCAGTCCTGCAGCTTACACCGGGAAATTAATTTGCCCAGCTGCTTCTTCATCTGTGATCCGTGTAAATTTGTTCAGTGTTTGTGTCCACCAGCCAGCTTTCCAGAAAAAGGGGTTGCAGCATTACGAAATGATGACTAACTGAAATTTGTGTAGATGTTTGAAAAACTGCTGGTCAAAAAAAAAAAAACAATGTGAAATGGAATTTCAAGAAAACAAATTTCAACAACACATCAGCCAAAAATTTTTCACCTCTCTCAGCAACAAAATTCAAAAACATTTATCAAAAGAGATCATTTACTTTTGATCTTCAAAAAAAATGAATTTCATTAAATTTCAAAATTTCTCAAATTCAAAACTTTCCACTTTCAATTTCAATTTACTTAAGTTACTTCAATTACTTTATATTACTTTATATTAACTTCAATTTTACTTTAACAAAATCATTTACTTTTTTCAAAATTCAAAAATTCCCTCCTTTTACTTAGGGGAACAAATTCAAAAACCAACACCATTTCAATTATTTCATGAACTTAAATAAGTAATCAAAACATTTTTTTTCCACAATAAAACACAACAAAATAATCAAAGTCAATCAAAACAGGACTCTCGAAAAATTTTAAAGTCCAAGGAGAGTCAATTAACAAAATTTACTTATTATTCAAATTACAATATAAACATTTATAAATTATGGTTCACAAAAATCAATTAATTTTCTATTTACTTTTAACTTAAATGCAAGATTTCCATAAATTTTAAAATCACAACAATTTTTTCATAAATTCTATTTTAAAAGACAATATTGAAATACAAAAATTTTAAACAAGTATCAACTTTAATTTAATATAAGATTTTTCTTGCAAAATTTAATTTCTGAAAAATTGTGAACTCAACCAAAACTTAATATTGTGAAAATCTTTGATAAGATCTAAGATTATAAGGTGTACGTGTGTTTCTATTTCTCATATAATTTTGATTTTGGTGTGGTGTGTAACTATTTCTATAGTAGTTATTGTTGTAAATGATTCTTCCATTTCCTCTATTATCAAAGTTATTTGAATTATTTCTCAATGTATAATGTTGATTTTTATTAGCATGAAAGTTTGATCTAGTATGAACAGCATTGTCGTTTACTTTTTTAGGCAAATTAAATCTTACTCTTTTCACAGTCTTTTTGTTTCGAGATTTTTCTGCAGGTCTTGATAAACAAGATTTCAGTTTCACAGAGTCTTTCTCAGCGGTGATCACAGGAGTAAGTTTATTAGGCTTAGAGTTCAGTTTTTGATTTTCCACAGTTTGTTTTGAAAATTTTTGCAATTCCTCTCTTCTTGGAGGTAAAAGAGTCAGTCTGTTCACATGAACCAGTTGTTCATTTTTGGGATTCATCACATGTCTGATGAGAAAATTAACTGCAGATGTTTGTTTTATCACTTTAAAAGGACCTCTATTAAATGAACTCAGTTTTCTTGATTGACCATGAGGCAAAAAGGGAGTGTATAGATACACTAAGTCATTCACTTTGATATTGGGTATCTTCGCTTTCTTATGTTGTTGTAAAATTTGTGAATTTTCAGCTTTTTCCAAGTTACTTTTTACTACATCATATGTTCTTTTAAGTCTAAATTGTAAATCTTCTCCATAATCATATATAGAGTCATACGTTGGAGGTTTAAATCCAGCCATCAAAGTATTTGGGACTGTTAAATCTCTTCCATAGAGTAAATACGCAGGTGATTCACCCGTAGAAGCATGTATAGCATTTCTATGAGCTAATAAAGCAAAATGAGTTAAATTATCACAATTATTTTTATCGTTGTATGCAATATTTTTCAAGGATCTGACTAAAGTACCATTTAATCTTTCAACACAGCCATCCACTGAAGGCATATAGGCAGTAGTAGTATTCTTTATTATTCCCAATTTCTTATAAAAGCATCTTGCTGTTCTAGAAACAAAATTCGTCCCTTGATCCGAGACAATGTATTTAGGTATGCCATGCTGAGCCATATAGTGCTCTAAACAATTTAAAATATCTTCAGTTTTAATTGAAGCCAAGGGATATGCTTCAGGCCATCGAGTAAAATAGTCAGTTAACACGAGGATAAATTTATTTCCAGATCTAGATATAGGTAATGGTCCGACACAGTCCATGGCGATTCGCTCAAATGGATATGTAGATTTTGAAAATTTTTGAATAGGTGCTTTATTATTTCTAAAACCACGATTTACCACACAAATTTCACATGAAGCGACGTAATTTTGGGTCTGGGAATACATTCCCTGCCAAAAGTATTTTCTACTCACAGAAGCTAAAGTTCTTCTAAATCCACAATGTGCGTAAGTAGGACAATCATGATGTAACCATAAAATTTCAGACACAAGTTCCTGCGGAACAACTCTTTCTTGTTCATGGTGTCTACGCTTAGGGTGTTTGTGTGTACACCACAGTATATCATCTTTTCTAAAAAATACTAAAGTTTGTGGGTAAGGTTTTATGTTCTTATCTAAGAGATCTATGATTTTATTGCATCTAGGGTCAGATTTTTGATCATTCTTAATTCTGATGAGTAATGTAGGACAAGTAAATGTCTGTTCCAATTGATCACTTTGTATGTTATTTTCATTTTGAATTTCACTTTCATTATTGTCAACAGCACAAATTTCATTTGTTTCACTTGTATTGGCTGAATTTAAATTGACTTCTAATTCTCTTCCATTACTACTATTATTATTGTTTACATTTTGAGAACTTTGATTTACATTGTTTACATTTGGAAAATTTTGATTTACATTGTTTACATTTTGAAAATTTTGATTTTCATTGTTTACATTTTGAAAATTTTGATTTACATTGTTATTTATCACTTTATATTGTGATACAAATCTTCTAGGAATATTCTCAATAGAATTAGTACATTCATCAACATTTCTTGAAAGGTAGTCTGCGACTAAATTTGCTTTCCCTGGTTTATGTACTATTTGGTAATCAAATTGTGATAGAGATGCAATCCATCTAGCTAATCGAGATGTAGGATCTTTTAACTTAAATACAAATGAAAGCGAGATCTGATCACAAAAAATTGTGAAAGGTTTTCCAATTAAATAGTGTTTGTAATAGTTTGTAGCCCATACAACGGCTAATGCTTCTCTTTCAACAACACTATATTTGCATTCAGCTTCATTTAATTTACGACTAGCGTAAGATATTGGATGTAAGATTTTGTTTTTATCTTCTTGGGACAAATAGCAACCCAAAGAGTGATTTGAAGCATCAGTGTGTAAAATAAATGGTTTTCTAAAATCTGGAAGAGTCAAAATTGGTTTTGACAAAAGTTTTCCCTTTAAAATTTCAAAAGATTTTTGAGCTTCACATGTCCAAATAAATTTCTTTTTACTTTCATTATTTTTGGTCTTCAGTATGTCTGTCAATGGCAATGACAGTTCTGCGTAGTCTTTTATAAATTTTCTATAAAATCCAGTGAGTCCAAGAAATTGTCTCACATTCTTAATTGATTTAGGAACCTTAAATTTTTCTACAACTTCCAAATTATGAGTATCAGGTTGTACTTTTCCATTTGATACCAAAAATCCAAGATACTTAATTGTTTTTCTGAAAAAATGACATTTAGATGTCTTCAATTTCAAACCATGTTTACTTAATCTTACAAAAATTTCTTCTAGTTTTTTCAAGTGTTCTTCAAAAGTTCTAGATGCAACAATGATATCGTCTATATAAATTCCAGATATGCCAGCCAGCACCAGAGACATCAATCTCTGAAAGGATGCGGGCGCATTCTTAAGACCAAATGGAGTTCTAGTCCATTCAAAGTGTCCATCGGGAGTTGAAAAAGAAGTCTTCTGATAATCATCAGGATGTAAACACAATTGATAAAAACCACTGGTTAAATCAAGGGTCGAAAAATACAAGGCTCCAGAAAGGTTATCGATAAGTTCCGAAATGTTCGGAATCGGAAAATTCTCAACAATCGTGATTTTGTTGAGCTTCCGAAAATCCGCTACCAAACGGTAACTTCCATCAGGTTTCTTAACAAATAACACAGGTGTGTTGTATGGAGAGGTACTGCGTTGAATTATCTTGGCATCAAGCAACTCATTCACCTGACGCGAAAGTTCTTTCTGCAAATTGTGAGGGATACGGTAGGGCTTCTGTCTAACAGGTATGTTAGACTCCAAATTAATTTCATGCAGTATTGTATCACATCCAGACAATTCTCTCATATTCTTAGCAAAAACATGTTTATATTTATTTAGTAATTTTAAAAGTAAAGTTTTCTGAGCATAGTTCATATGTTTCAAGTCAAAATCTCCTCCCCATGCATCAAACGTATCATTATCTTCAATACAGTTCTCATTGTCAATTCTGTTATTTATGTCAATGTCAAATTCATAGATGTTTTCAAAAGTTCCCAATTTCATACCTTTATTTATGTAAACACATTTCTCTGAAGGATTAGCAATTCGTGCATATAAAAAGTCATTCTCTGGAATTTTATGTATACTTCTAGCAACAAAAATTTTATTTGCAGCAAATTCTTTATTATGGATAGGTTCAAGTAAAATTGTCGTGTTTTTCTCAAATTTATAATTTCTTTTCAATTTGACAAATGATTCAGTAAAAGGTTTCAAAACACATTTCTTAAATGCTTTGGCAATACCCAATGTATTGTTTTGTTGTGAACTTCCTTCATCATGTTTATCACAACTTGTTTCAAAAATTTCATTATCACTGGTATTGTTTACTGTCAAAGATTTGTTTGTATGTACATAATCATTCATCTGCATTTCATGTAAATCATTTTCACATTCATAATTTGATCTTTCATTCTCATTTGCATCAAAGTCTCTAAAGTCGACATCTCTGAATTCATTTTGGTAGTTGTTTTGTTCAAATAAATATCCATTATCACACTTATTTTCATATCCTTTAAAATTTCTCGAAAAATTTGTGTCTTTGGATCTGTAATCCACATCATTAGTAAAATTGTAATTTCTTCTATCACATTTATAATTTATTGCATTGCACTCAGATATTTGAGGTTGAACATCTTTATGTCTAAAGGTAATGGTCACTTTATTTTCATTCAAAAAGGTATTTCCTAAAATCATGTTGTATTCATTTGGTGCAGGTGTATTTAAAATGCAGCATTCAATCATAATTCAATCAGCATTCAATTCCTCTCAAAATAGTGGATGTATGTTTTGTTTGCACATTTCTAGGATTAATTTTCTGTAAAGCATCACTATAGATAATGTTTATAGAACTTCCAGTGTCAATTAAAGCATTTAATTTAACATCTTTAACAAAAACTGAGATGACAGGAAAGTTAATTTGGCAAGGTGTTTTAATTTCAGTCATGTAACTAAATTCAGAATTTGATCTATTAAAATTTGGAGATTGAAAATTTTGTCCTCTGAAATTCTGTCTTCTAAATTGTCTTCTATTACCAAATCTACTATTAAAATATCTGTTATTTCTTCTATATCCATAATTATTGAAATTTTGAGATTTGTAATTGTCAAAAGAATTTCTAAAATTTGAAAAATTTCTTCTCTGGAAATTTGGATTTCTATTGAAACTGTTACGAAAAGGTCTTCTAAACGTTTGAAAGTTCTTTCTTGGAGAATAATTTTGATATGGACTTTTAACATACCACTCTTCTTCCTGTGAGGCAACCGGAGTTCTTCTTTGATTGAAATGGTTTCTATTGTCAGTTCTTTTGGATGGTGTAGAAGTTTTGAAAGATGTTGATGGTTTATGTTTCTTCTTTATTGGAATATCTTCCCAATCTTCTTCTTCTACCAGTTCATTTTCATTGTATCTGCTTGTAGAGGGCGTATCCATGCATGCTTCTTCAAAACTGGAATTGCTTTTTTCCAAGTCTTCTCTTATCTCATTCAGTCTTTTCTTTCTTTTCTCAGAGTTCTCTTTGAATTTTCTTCTTAAACTGTCATTTTCTTTCTTCTTTAAATTTAATTCCTTTTTCAGTTCTTCAATTTCTTGTTTAGGGTCATTTTCAGTTCTCACAGTATTTATGTCTTCTGTCATTTCTTCCAGCTCTTCATTTTGCACTTCTTCTTCCAGAATGGCTATCTCCTTAGCCGCTTCGAATGACTGGGGGTTTGCTGATAAAACAGCTTTTCGTATAGAGATCTTCAATCCTTTTTTAAATGAATTCAGCAAAATTGCAGTCCTCAGCGAATCTTCGTTGTCAGACACAGCATCTTGTGGAAAAGCCACAAAAGATTCAGCTTCAATGCGGTTCGCAAAGTCTCTCACATCTTCGTTTACCAGTTGTTTACAATTAACTAAGGATGCAACGTTTTTGGCAATGTTCGATTTCTTAGTAAAATTTTCCTTGAGTGTATTTACCAGTTCATTGAAATTCGTGCTCTGGTTTAACTTAGGAATAGACTTAACAAGTCTTTCAGCACGACCAGACAATTTCAACTTTAGGACGAAAATTTTATCACGACTTGACCAGTCCGCATGGTCAGCAACCAGCCGAAACTTTTCCAAAAATTCTTCAAATGACTCCTCTGCATTGCCAGCAAAACCTGGAATGGATCCGAGAAACTGAGATCCAATTCCTATTTTCAGTTTATTTGAGTCTCTGACAGCAGAGGCTGATCTGCCAGAATTTGGAGAAAGTCGTGGTGGAGACACCGAAGGCACACGGTTGTGTGAATTTGGTTGTGCAGAGGAGTCTCTACTCCTACTTGCACGAGAATTTTTACTATTTCGAGGCATTTCTTTTAGCACAGTTTATGTCACAAAACACAGTTTATCTCGAAGATAGTTTCACTTTCTTTCACTTATTTATGTGTAAGTAGAGCACAGAAAAACACAATTTGTAACTTTCTTTTCAATTTATGTTCATTAACCTGAACTTCGAATCACTTTTGTATGTGCACAGAACGTTTGCATTCACTTTTCATAAATGTGTGTGTTTTCAAAATCTTTAATTCACTTTTAAATATCATATGGAATTTTGTGTATATTTATGTATGTCATATATGAATCAAAGAATGTATATATGCAACAAATATTCAATAAGCAAATAATACTCTGGTGCATCTGGGCTTATGTGCTTTTTGCACTTTTATATTTACTTTATGACATTTAATTAATAATTTTCCTGCCCATTTATAATTCAAATGTTTTGCACCAATAAAAGAAATTTGTGACTTACTTCGACATGCAATTTCTGCAGTACTTATGCACACAATTAAAACAAAAATTTTCTTGCATTCCTTCATAAAAATTAATATTTCTCACTGATATGCTCTGGGAAAGGGAACAGGCACCAATTTGTGGTAGCGGTTTCAGAACCAAACTGCATGTACCGCTACGCACAAAACCATGATCGTAAATTTAGCAGACCAAAAAAATACTGTAATTAACATTTTTAACTTCATCATAAGCACAAATATTTAACTCCAGGTTCATTTTCGAAAAGCTTCCCAGTTTAGGAGAATTATTTCCTAAATGATATACAGTGAGTAAAACATGAAAGAAATGCAAAAAAAAACAGGCACATTTATCAACCAAATAATACTTTTATTTAAGACTTGCAATTTATGAATATATATATATTTATCTTCCAATTATTGATCATACTCAGAGCTTCATTTATCAAAAGTAACATTCTTAATTAATGCTCTGTTTCAGAAAATATATCAATCAATATTTAATTTCTATCAATATGCATACGTTCTTATATTATATATTTAAATCAACCATAAATGTACTTTTAATTCTGTGCTTATTATAACAAGATAAATTTTCGTTCCATGCCTGTGAAAGAGCGGAACTTCTTGTTCCGAACAAAAACAATTTACCTGAGCTCCGATTAAATTAATAAACTGCAGACAAAGTTCCTTACAGGAAAACACGGTCGAAGGCCGAATTAAATAGTCCAAAAGTTGGATTTACAGACTTCCTTCATAACATGGCAAGCAGCCAGAACCACCGCGGAATGCATTAATTCCAAAGCCACCGGGATTCAACGTCAGGTTTTCCTGGAATAAAAAAATAAATTTAGAACAGTTGAAAATGAATTGTCGAAATTTTCCAGGTTCTTCTGCATTCAGCTCCAGTAAGGCAGGGCGGTTTCATTCGAAACAATTGCCCATCTCCGCCAGCTTAGCCATTTTGACCAAAACCCTTTGTCTATAATTTAGACAAATTTTCACGATGCGTCCAACTTCATCGGATTCTCCAGTTCCACTCCTCTGGGTCTCTCGAGGCCACAGCCGAACATTTCTCCTTGCGCCGCTTCCTGATTGGCCAGGCAAGCGCGCCCCAGTAACAGGCGATCACTCCAAGCATACGTCACGCGTCTCAGCCCAGACATAAATCCTAGACACTTCAACGAATTCTCGACAAAACTCGGTTTTCAGTGCGAAATCAATACGAACAAGTCCTAGCGAAAAACACAGCACAGGCACGGAAGGAGAGAAAGATGTTTCTCTCTTTGAAAAACACGAAAAGGCTCATGGCGCAGAATTGCGACATGACACGCACTACCGTTAAGTAAATACTAAGGGCCTCTCAGATTCTTCTCTTCTTTCGTTTTATCTGCAGATACAAAGCAGATTTTTTCTTTTGTAATAGTTGTCAGACCTCAGCAAGTATCAAACACATTTTAATTGAGTGTTCGAAATATAAACAGTTTCGTTTCAAGCATTTCAAGACTTCTACTATACATTTGGCAGAATGGATTGAAGAAAATCCTCATTTGGAGCTTTTCCCATTCCTACTGGACATTGGCTTTTCCCATCATTTTTGACTTCACCTTTTATAACCTTTTAGCCATTTTTCATCTCGTTTGCGTTGTTGTACATGTTCCATAGTCATGGTTTTTTCACTCTTTTAAATTACTCACGTGTTTTAATCCAGACTAATGTATGTATCTTGGTACCGTATGTCTGGCGCAGCATATCCGATTTGGATCTTGCGTCATAAAGCCATAATCAACCAACCAACAACAGATACGAAGAGCGACGGACAAAAATAAACATAAAGGAATTCTCGTTATTAGTTTTAATGAATTAGCTTACTGGCGAAAACGTTATAACATCTTTGAGTATGCGTCGAATGTTAGAATATTAGCCTCAAAATTGAAATTTATATTATCGGGCGTAGACTTAATGATATAAATTGAAGTGCCTATTTGTTGATTATTTGGTTTCTGCTTTAAAACAGCTAAATGTACCACAATTCAAAGCATTGACTTAACCACTGTCTTTCTTATTCTGCATTTTTTCCATCCACATACTTCTTCGAGCCAGACCGCCCAACCTACTCGAAGGAATAAGGGGTATCTGTTTGGATGTGCCGCTCAATTTGGACCAAACTTCGTTCTATTCTTTCGTACACTGCAAAACGTTGGAAGCATGTTACTGAAACTTTCTGGGGAATCAGCTGTCTTTAATGGGGAGTCAGGTTCCCGATAGCTATGATAACATATACAAAGAAGAAAGATCAATCATGCATAAAACATGGATTAGGAAACACTTTCTAACTGGATTGCAATTTTATTTAAACATGTCTAAAATGCGATACATTCAGTGGTGATATTTTTAAAATGATCGCAATACAATAATTTATTTCACATGGAAACTTCGTCAAAAAAGGCAATGCTATAATATCGTCTGGATCTCTATGTAAAAGCAGTCAATATTTCAGTCATACAGTTTTATTCCAGGCTCCAGAGTAAAATAATTTTGTTTGAAATAAATTCAACCATTCTTATGCAACTCATCATACAATCGCTTGTTTACATTCTGCATCCATTAAAATTTGGCTTCGTTGTAGGAATGATCCAAGTTGGATGATCGTTTGAAACTCAAACATAGTGTCATTGCGTGGACGCAGAATATAGATGCACAGAAAATACGCAAATATAAAACGCTTTTAGGATGGATGAAACACTCAATATGTATGATCTCTTCATATTATATGGGTGTCATTATTATTTAAAATTTTATTTCAAGAACTACAGAACCTATTTTACTGAATTTTTTTTGGTATACTTTATGGGATCATTTGAATATGTCTTAAAAATTTCGAAGAAATGTGTGAAGTTTAAAGTCGCTTACAAAATGTTTGAAAAACGAGGTCTCATCGGGCTCAAGGTATTTCATTTTTTCAAACCGAGTTCAAGCCAAAACTAATTGGGTGATATTATTCATTTACATTCCCCTATGTTCCACAGATCGTCTAAACAACATACTAAAATTTAATTTTGATAAAGTCATTTTTGCGATAGTTATCGTGCGAACGGACAGACAGACAGACAGAATGAACAAAGTCATAAACACTTTCCAACTAAAAATGAGCAAATATTGCTGAAGGTTTTACAGTGCAGTCCATCCACCGCTCTTGATTAGCACATCTGCAAAAAATCGGATTTTTTTCTGGAAAAGTTCTAGATATACAGTAATCATGACTCGCGAATATCAGCTGTTTAGGGGTTCGACCCAGACCGCCTGGCCAGTAGACGCAAAGAACCTATTTGAAGTGCCACCTAATTTAGACCGTACCCTCCTTTCTTTACTCCCAATCTCTTGCAAGGACTTACGAAACCACCTGTTTAACGTTTCCATACTCCGCGTGAACACACTAACCACTAGGATGTCCCACGCCCTCATTCAAATACTTTTAAATGACCTTGAATATTGACTACAATAAGGTAAATCTCGCACAACGCAATTAATAAAACAAACTGTTTCTTTTAATATTACGTTGTTTGAGCTTTGCACAATGTCTTGTTACTTTTTACCTTCACTGTTTCCGAAATAGTCCCTGAGTTGGACCACATTTAGTCATTACAGTGACATAAGTGTCCCTTGAAAAGTGAGTATTACAAATTTTCAGTCATGGTCTGACGTCATGAATAGGACAATCTGTAAAGCTATTTCGTTTCCAATTAACTTACGTTTCACGCAACTCTAAAATGATGATGATCGATACGGATAGCATCCGAGATAAGCGATAGAGGATGTTCAAATATTTTAATAATTTATTCATCAATGTGTCGTTATTTTGGTTGTGCCAATTTGGCGATATTCCGCTCAATGAGTAGCCGAGTTCACCCAACGAATCGTCAAACAAAATGAGAGAAGAGCATTTCTCGTATATAAATGACTGCTGTTTGGCGTTAAAATACAAAAATGTTACACAAAGTATCTTGTCGTGAATGGAACGAACAGATCCCCGATGAGATTCAGAACATTGATCGCAGAAAATTACATATGAAAACCTGAACCTATTTTACAATCTTTAATACTTTTTAATTTTATGTACATTTTTTTTACACAATTTAAAAAGTGCAATTTCTCGAGAACGGTTCATGCTAGCGTTCTGAAATTTATGTCAATCTTTTCCTAATGAAATATTTCATTCGAAAATTGGGAGGAGGGCTTTCTGAACATTTTATTTCGATTAAAATCATTAAGTTTAAAGTATTCACCGATTGTAATTTTTGTATCCAATTTCATTAAAAGTACTCCATTCGTTCGTGAGATATCGTCTCCACGGACACACACACACACACAGACATTACCTCAAGAAAGTTCGATTCGAATGGAGGAATGCTTGAAACGTGCACTTCCGTTAATAACTAGAAATTTAATTTTCGATCCCATCATAATACTTTCCCTATATATTATACCATGTATAAAGGGAGAGTAAAAATTAAAAAAAGAGGTTTATATATAAAAATTAATTTTATTCTATATCCATTTGATTTAATCTCTTGCGGAATTTTTCAATCGTCAAGTGATCTGGGTTTCTTTTATTAGATGAGGAGCTACAAAAGACAATAAAAACAAACTAACACTATTTACTACATTTATTTACGTAAGTCAATGCATATTGTTACAGTTCGAAACACTATGCTTTAGAATTTGGATAAAAGCACGAAAAGGAATTCTGGTTTTATAACACGTCCAATAAACTTCCTGTTGAGACACGGCGCAAATTAGAAAATCAATAGAACATGTCGGGAACTCCAGTTTTTCTACTCAGTCTAGTCAAGAGTAATGAGTCTTCTCACTGACACGTCGGGACATATTTGCAATTAATAACATGTGGAACAAAGTTGTAACGACATTTAAAATTTTGGTTTGTAATTAAGAAATGTGTTTTACTTCCCCGCAATACATGGTAATGCATAGGGAAAGGATTGGAATCGTGTCAAAAATCACAACTCTGTTTTTTCGACGAATCAACACGTTTTGGGACCTCTAGAATATCAAAAAACAAATTTTTTATCGTGACGTCTTATTGTGTGTGTGTGTGCAATGCATCAAAAACTAATGGACAAAATTTCATAAAATGTTATAGGTAAGTCACGTGTGGGTTTTCCTGCTGCATACTAAATTTTGGTACGATTCAGGAAAAAAAACCCGCCTTTTTTGCGTAATGGCCCGCAAAACTCGGCAAAATCTAAAATAAAAGACTACGTTAGCTCAAATGTATCCATTAAATGCTTGTTTCATATGTAATTTTCAACGATGAAAAGAATAAGACTCACCCCATAATTCTAGAAAGGGCCGTTTTTGAAATATTTTTGTTTTTTCGCGTTTTTACTGCGAGATCTTTAAAAATACTCCCAGTTACCAAATGAAAATGAAAACTGAATTAAAAGTGGAAATTCAGTGTCATTTCAAATAATTGTGAGCGTTATTTTGTGCTATTATTAAAGAAATAAAGAAACAAGAAGGGTCAATCATGCATAAAGCATTGATTATGAAACACTTTACACCTCTAATTTTATTTAAACATTCCTGAAATTCGATACATTCAGCGGTACAATTTTTAAAATTATCACATTACTAAATAATTTATTATATTTGAGAACTTCATCGACTAAAACGAACTTTATTCAAATGACGTCATTGAAATATAAATCGCCTGCCTCTATGAAAAGCAGCAAAAATTTCATTTACAAACATTTATTCCATTCATTTTCATTCATCACAATATTACAATAATTTATTTTATTTAAAAACTTAAAACCATGGAGGTAAAAGTAGTTTAACTCTGTGCTTAAAACTTCACCGAAAAAACATATGCTTCTCTGTGTAAAATTAATGACTGTTTCATTCATATCAACTATATTGCAGACTCCAGTGGTAAATAATTTTGCGTTAAAGAAATTCAAGAATACTAATACAACTCATCTTACAGCTTGATGTGTTTACAATATCCATAAGTGAAAATGAGGCTTTGTTGTAGAAATAATGAAAGTTGGATGACCATTTAAGCTCAAATATATTATAATTGCGTTGTTTCAGAATATTGATGCTAGAGAGAAATTAAGCAAAAATAAAACGGTTATAGGACGGATACAATAACAAATGTGAATTAAAAAGAATAAAAATCACGATTTTGGCACAAGATGGATGTCCTATTTTATTTTGAAGTGGGTCACGTGATTTCTTCCTATTATGCTCACGTGATCTCTTCATATAATGGATGTCATTATTATTTCAATTTTTATTTAAAAAACTACAGAATATATTTTTCTGAAATTTTTTTATTTATATTAGGGATCATTAGAATATGTCCTAAAACTTTCGAAACCCTTTGTGAATTTTAAATTCGCTTAAAAAATGCTTGAAAAATGAGGTCCCGTGGGGTTCAATGTATTTCATTTTTTCAACCGGGTTCAATCCAAAATTAATTGGGTGATATTATTCATTTACATTCCCATAGGTCCCACAGACCGTCTGAATAATATACTAAAGTTTCATCTTGATAAAGTCATTTTTAAAGCAGTGATCGTGCTAACGGACAGACAGAATGAACCAAGTCATAAACACTTTTCAACTGTGTTGTAAAGTGTTAGAAACGAATCTGAGTCTGCAGGAAAGTCGTGTGCTGTCCACATCAAATTCCTTTTAATTCTTAGTTTTACTATTGCTCATTACTAATATAGACCGGATTATACTACATAAAGCACAAAATAAATATATACTTAGAAAATAGTGTACCTATTTCGCAAGTTGTCAATATTTCCAAAAGTTCCACTTTGCCAACTAAAATTTGAAAGGATGGTAAGTTTCTAAATGTCCCGTAACACTAAATGCGTGTCTGTGCAGTGTATCCACTACAGATTAATTTACCACATTTCATAAGATGTTATAGGTTAAGTCTCTTGTGGGTGACCCTAGTGCTGATTTGATTTCGGTATGATTCGAGATAAAAGAACCTGCCTCTCTTGCAAAATGACCCGCAAAAATCGTCAAAAGTGAAAGTGTACATGTGCCTCAATGCTCGCCGGCTTTGAAAATACGTCGGGTTATTGATACCATACTTGACAATGTTACCCCCGGGGAGAGAACTTACCTTCTGGGGGGGGGGGATCTAATGACGTCACAAAAAGAAAAAAATGGTACCGCGGCTATTTTTCACAATAAAGATTGAAGTTATTCAGTCTCGTGATCATTGAGCCATCCATAAACCCTTTTATGCATGATTATGTCTAATTTTGTTTTATGTTGCCATATTAAAAAAATATAAAATTACGAGTACATTTTAAAAAATTTTAACTCGAATTAAAAAACATTCTTTCTCGTTCTATATTTTTGATAATACAGCTGGATATAAAGTTTCGTTGAAATCCATTCTTATGTGTGGCCGCTATCGTATACACGAGACATCGAGCACAGACAGACGGACATTACTCTAAAAATAGTCATAATATATTCAGGAAGTCTTGAAACATATATCGTCATCCACATCTCGAATAGGAAAATTTTCTTGAAAATAATACTTTTTCTAATCTATATTACATAGTATGAGGAAGTAAACATTTGAATCCCTTGAACTGTATAAGTAAATAGCTGTTTATGCAATGTCAAACTTCTTATTCCAATTTCCATACGGAAATATATTATTCTCACTATATAAGAATTGGAATCTTCAAAACTAAGATGAAGAGAAACTTCCCGAAATGTTCGTATAAACTTGAGATGGAAACTCCTTGAAGAGCAAAACACCACCCCCTCACCGCAAAGGAGTTGTTTTCCTGTTCAAGGAGCTTGTTTAATTCATATTATTAATTTCCAGGGGCCCCTTCGAACGTCAAGGAAAAGTCCCATTACTCAAATTCCAGGCCAAAGAAAGAAGAATCCGTTCTTATTGATTTCTTAAATTTGCGGTAAAGCAAAGTTCGTTTCTGAGGGAACTCCGTCGGAATGTTTCTGGTCATCTCCATTCGCACAATGGTTATTATCAATCAATAAGTACAACACACTTTGTGCAAAGGGTAAGGAAAACTTTAGCAACGTATACAGGCACAAATAACACAATACTGGTTCGAGGATATTCTGGATCTAGGGCAGTAGCCAGAGACGAAATAGAAGAGGGGTTGGAGGGACATTCAAGGGGGGCGGGAGGGGCTCAACAGTCTTGAAGAGGGTCTCACCAGAAACACGATTAATCATTAGCATTTATAAATCATAATAGTTATAATTATATATTTCAGTTCATATAAAATATTAACAAATAATTGAATATTTGCATTTGCCAGCTAAGAGTTAATTATTAATATCCATATAGCTACTGTTCAACACTATTAATATATAATATTTACAATTGATTTTAATGTAAGCATTAAATCGGAAGCCTAAAACTAAGTAATAAAGCTGTGAATAATTTGTAGAGCTGTTAATAATTTGTAGAAACATTCTGAAAGTGAATACAAGTTAATGCTTAATATTAACTTCTACCTACTTATCAGTTGTTTTGGACTCTAATGTAAAATAGTGTAAACCCCACAATAATACAAAAGTATCCTAAATACTACTGTCACCATTTTTAAATATTTTCAAATTAAATATGCAGATAAATGGATTGTTCGTATAACCACATATTCAGCCAAATTAAAAAATCTTTAAAACGAAGTCATTTTTTAAAAAATGTGAAATAAATTATTTATGCAAAATTTGAATGACGTATGATATGAAATTTCATATCACTACTAAAATTTTAATATTACCTTCCGTATATACATAATGTATAAGGAAAGTATTGTGACGGGATCGAAAATTTGAATTCGAGTTTTCGACGGGAGAGCACGTTTCAAGCATCCCTGATCACGAATCAAACATTTTTGAAGTGATGTCTGTGTGTGTGTGTCTGTGAAAGTATGTGTGTGTGTGTGTGTCAATGAGTCTGTGGAGACGATAACTGATGAACGAATGGACCGATTCGAGCAAAATTTGGTATAAAAATCACAATCCATCAACGCTGGAAGCTTATTGTTTTTATACGCAATCGAATGTTCAGAACCCCCCCTAAATTTTTGAATGAAATTTTGAAAAAATCGTCAAACAATCAAAACCACTAATAAAGTTACGTAAATAGACATTTCTTATGAAATTTTTCATTAGAAAACGATTGCCATAAATTTTAGAACGCTAACATGAACCGCTCTCGAGATATTACACATTTTTCAAAAAAATTATCAAAAAGTCATAAAATAAAAATAAAACATTTCCTATTGAGAAACATGTTCACTTTTCATATGTAATATCATGCGATAAATTGGGTGACATCATTCTCGTGGATCTAGCTCGTTCCATTCATGAAAAAAGATACTTTGAGTAATACTTTAGTATTTGAACGCCAATAGTCATTTATCTGCTGTAAGAATAGTTTATTTCTTCGTCCATAACGCTTGGCGAGATTTTGGCGACGAATTTAGCGGAATGTCGCCAACTTGGCGACTTTTTGAAATGTTGCCAAATTAATGAAAATCTCGCTAAATGGATAAAAATGACGCTAAATCAATGAAAATGACGACTAATTGTCGAAAATTCAATATCTTGGAAAGAATATTAGTATCTACTATAAGAAAAACTTATTTTTTTACTGTAAAAGTAGTAAATTCAACACATTATACAAGGAAAGTTATGTGTTGCCCACATCAGATTTTTTTTATCAGGGGGAGGCTGAATATACCTCTCTGGCTGGATCCCTTTTGTCAGTGCAAGAGAACCAATAAACTTGAAGTCCGAAAGAGGAAAGGGATCATGAAAAATCAGCTCTTTTGGCGTCCGAAAAAATCCCATCTTCCATACATCCCACACATCCTGCAAAAATCCCATACATCCTGCATGATTAAGTGGAGATGGAAAAATATATTTTTGAAAGGAGGTTTTTAAAGGTGCTCTTTATCGCAGCATTTGAGAAACCTAATGCCGCGCTTATTAGAGTCTTCCTCAAATTTTCGAAACATAACTTGGTATAAAATAAATAGGGCGAAGATAGGGGGATGCGCAAAAGGGAGAAGCAGAGCGGTTCCTCACGCTGCTTTCTGATGGGCTCTCTCTTTATTCAGGTCTTGGATGTATAATTCCCTCTGCTTCCTCCTTTTGAGCCCAATCATTTTTTGGACACCGTTTGGCAACGAGAGAGCGCGCTGTTAGTTCACTTTGGTAAAAGAAGCAATCCCATTTCGCTGCTCCCTGCTAGACCATAAACCAAAGAGGACTGCCACTGGCCCGTCAATGTTACAGGTACTACTATTAGAGTGGATCGGCTGTTGTAGACTATGGCCCACCAGCCCATGATGCCTGCAGTGGCGCTGGTGTGGCTCTCGATAACGAGGTTGGGACTGTGGCGTTGTGCAGGGGACCTCCACACCAGGACACGCTGACCACCGGCCCCCAAAACGAAGCGGCACTAATCGCTAACCACTATACATCGCCAATCTGTGGCGATCCAGGTTGCTCTGGCCGGCACAACTGCAACAGGAGCTGCCGATGTTCCCGCGTTAACGGCAGCACACGTAATTGACGCTGGGATTGCTGATTCGGTTTCTTCAGCATCTAGATATGGTTCGTGGGCACACAGGAGATTCTATGTGTGTCTGTATCACGGATCGGGTGTGCGCGGGCTCTATATGTGGCTGCCGCACCATCATTCGATCCTCTCTACTTGTGGTATGCCTGGTCCGTCCAGAGCCGGTCCTCCGTGTCTGACTGGCGTTCCGAGACCAGTGCTCCCAACACTTCGACGACAGTGTTCCATGCGGGATTGTCCCAGTCTCTTTTCGGTGTTTAGACTCTGTATCAGAGGATAGTGGTCTTCTAGGAACCCAGCCGGGTTTTCCTAGCCTCTGGTCAGCAGGGATATTGTCCCTGTGACCAGTGGGGCGTTCTGTTTTCTCACCTCAGTAGTGGATGTATCCTCCCCACCTCAGTAGTGGATGTATCTGTTGGGTATCAGGGTTCGTTTTCCCTCCCGTTGCGGGGGTATTGTCCCGGCCCTTGTCTTTTGGTGTCTTTCACCCTAGTGGTGTCTCCAGAGTTAGAGCTTGACTCTACCTGAGAGCTCCTAACCCCTCTTCCTTTTCAGCCCTAATCGCTTTTTCCTTTTCAGCCTTAATCGCTTTTTCCTTTTCAGCTCCTTTCAGGACAATCTCCTCTCCAGGTATAAAGGTCTTTCTTCCCTCTTTTTCAGGAACAAGACGGCTGCCTCCCTGGTTCGGGACAGCCCTGCCTCAGGGGGTATTTGGTAGGTGAGGTGGTCGCCGATACGGCACTGGCCCTGTTAGAGGTTTTTTCTTCCCTAACCTTTCCTTTTCAGCTCCTCTGGCCGGCGTTCCTGCTCCCGGGTAAGTGGTCTCGCGTGTGTTAGCTCATAGTCTAGTCTGTAGTGCTTTCCTTCTTTTTAGCCCCAGGCGTCTCCGTAGTTTCTTTCGTGCTCTGCCTCTTTTCATTTCCCGGGTTGCTTTCCGCCTCCTTGGTTTATGGACCCTCTTCCCCGGTTTCCTCCCTCATTTGGGTCTCCTTCCTGTTCGCTCCCCCAGCATGGGGCTTCCTTCCTACGGCTTTCCCTTCCCTGGTTTTATCGCGCACTTCCTTGGTTTTTAAACTTGTTCTTCCTTGTAAGCTTGTCGGCTGTAGCCTTTTGTCGTACTTAAAGCCCGAGCCTCTTGAGGCATCTTTAGCTTTAGATTGGCTTAAGGTTACCGCCTTTGCTTTGTTTTCACTTTAGTGTTTTTAGCTTTCTAGATTATTGTTACTAGTTTTCTAGATTAGTGCTATTAGTTGTTAGATTTTTCTCTTTTAGTGTACTAGTTTAATCTTAGATCCCGTTATGTATTAGCTCTCGTCTTAGGCCATTGTCGTGCGTCTTTTACGCTTAAGTTTCTTTTAAGCTCTAGGTTCCTCCTTGTCGTCTTTTCTACGCGGTCTCCTTAACACTCTTACTATTCCTCCCTTGTTCTTCGTTCCTCCCTTGGTCCAGCCCTGTGGTTTTCGTGCTTTCTCTCCCGGCTTTGGCTTATGCCTCTACCTCTCTATCCTCTCCTCTTTCTTTCCTTTTCCTTAGGTTAAGCTAACACGGCAGTACGGGTATAAGTCCGGGTAACGACGGCGCCTCTTTAAGTTGCATACTGCCTCTGCATAACTACCGAGGAGTAGAAAGTTGGAATCCTCTGCAAATCACAAACAAACTTCTTTGTTGCCATAAGCATGGCTCCACTCGACTCTTTTGGGCGGTTACTGCATCTAAATTACTTCGTTCACGATCCTCTTTTGTGCCCATTTTCTCCTGTTGGAGTAGGGGGCTTTGCTAGGGGGCGTGGGGATCCCCTAGCCGGGGCGGTCTGAGCCCTATTTGCATCTTCTGGCTGCTCTCTGGGTGTGGTGTGTGTGGTCAAGAGTCCGTAGGCTGCTCTGCCTAACTTTGGCGCTCGTCCTGCCCTGGAGACCACCTTGCCTCTTCTGGACCTCAGCCGGGTCGTCTGTAGACGACTCCCAACGGTGGAGAATTAAAACCTGCAGGCCGTGCAGCGTAACAGGTCTCCACTTTGCTGTCTGACAGTGCTCCCAACATAGAGGAGGATGTGGATGGGAATCGGTGGAAGGTTGTTCCCACCTTGATTCAGAGAGGACCTCTACTCTTGGCAGGTACTCCGACACAGGAGGATCTTTTCACACCTGTGTTCCCTACTGTTGTAGGCTTTTTCTCTTCTCTCTCCTCTCCTCTCCTTCCTTCATCTCCCCCAACTGACTTTCTCTTCCTCTTCCTCCCACAGCGGGGACTTTCTCTTTTCTAGCTTTTTTTTCAGATTTTCCAAGCTCTGTGTGTTGTTCTTTGGGGGGTTGTCTCAGCTGTTCTCTTGGTTTTCGGCCACCGAAATTGTGACATTTTTACTTTTGGGCTCCAGTAGGGCCTTTCCGCTCTCTGAACAGAAGCGGTATTGTCCCTGCGACCAGAGTGGGCAAAGTTTTCTCCCTCCACCTTAGTTGTGGACACTTATTTTGGGTTGTTTGGAGTGGTATGGTTTTTCACGCTAATGGGGTGTACTGTCACAGCCTTTGGCTCTCTTGGTGTACTCCACCCACTGGTAACGTCAGGGCTCTGCATTGTACATCAGCGCGCCGTAACTCCTTTACCTTTTAGCATTAATCGCTCTTTTCTTTTTAGCGCCCTTCAGGAGCCTCTCCTTTTCTCAGGTATAAAGGTTCTTCATTCTCTTTTTCAGGAAGAAGACGACTGCCTCCCCGGATCGCGACTGCTCGGCTGTAGGGGGCGTTTTAGTAGGTTCAGGTTTTGGGATTTGCCCGGGTTGACCTAGGCATTAGTATACCCAGACCAGCGTTCCATCTTCTTTAACCTTTCCCTTTCAGATCCTTAGGCCGACGTTCGGGTTCAAGGGTAGGTGGTTTTTCGTAAGCTTTCTTCCTGTTTCTAGTATGTAATGTGTAGTATGTAGCTTTTCCCTTTCTTTGTCCATCTTTTAGGACTCTGTTGTCTCTCTGCTTGGCCTTTGCCCTCTCGTGGTATGTGCTTTCCTCCTCGGGTTTCTCCCCATGTTTGTGTTCCTCCCTTGCTCTTTCCCCCTACACGGGGATTTCTCCCGTCTCGTCGAGACGCTCTTGCTTCTCTTCGTCACAGTACCTGCTCTCTTGCCCTACCTTATAGTATTATTAGTTTGTTCCGTTAGTTAGCTTTATTCTGCTAGTTAGCTTTATTATTAGTTTGTTTAGATAACTTTTATTTTGTTAGTTAGCTTATGCTTAGTATAGATTCTAGTCTCTATCTGCCTTAGCCTTTGTACATTAAATCAGCGTCCTTTGTTCTCAAATTCTTCCATTCTTCCTCAGTGTTCGCTCTCGGGCTTGCGCCCCTTTTTTCTCTCCCGGCCCTTCTTAGCCTTAGTCTCTCTCTTTTCTAGGTTATGTTAACCTGGCAGCACAGGTTAAGTCCGAGTTACGACATCGCCTCTTTAAGTTGTATGCTGCCACTGCATAACTACCGAGGGGTAAAAAGTTGGAATCCTCGGCGAAATTACAATCCTTTCTGTGTCGCCATAAGCATGGTTCTTCTAGATTCTCTTCTGGTTGGTCACTGCAATTAAATGCTTTCGTTCCCGTCTCTCTGGCTGTGCCCCCGTATTCCTCTTGGAGTCGGGGCGTTTTGCTCAGGCTTCCTCGATCAAGGGAGGTTCCCGCGAGGCTGCTTGAGTATTTTCTGCTCTAAGGCTGCTCTCTGGGTGTGGTGTGCGTGATTTAGGGTTTATCTGCTGCATTGTCTGTTCTTGGCGTTCTGTCCTGTCTTGGTAATTCCGTCATGGCTTCTAATCATCATGCCTCTTTTGGACCTTAGCCGGGTCGTCTGTAGACGACTCTCAGGGGTGGGGAAACAAAACCTGCAGGCCGTGTCGGTGGAACAGGTCCCCACATTGCTGTCTGCCAGGGCTCCCAACACCATCGGACGGTATAGTCCAAACGATCCACGTGACGAGTTATCCGGCGCACTGATCACCCTGCGGTTTTCAGCCCGATGATCAGGCCTCTCTCGATATCCGTCAGTTGCGTATATCGACGTTTCTGGCATCTACCCACCATTTTCTTTCTCTCCGCACTCGTGCTTGCGTCGGCCGAAGTTTCTTAAATTGATGGAACGTCGACTACACGCCGGTTTATAAGGCCGCTTGCTCATGCTTGCAGCGCCACCCACGGGTGTACAGTCATGCTCAATCACACCAGACTGGGATCATTTGCATATCAGCCCGCCTTCTAATTATTTACATCATTTTGGGGTTGTACCCTGTTTTCTTCTTGGTTCGCAACTTTCATTGTCTGTGAGTGCATATATATATATATATATATATATATATATATATATATTGTAACTTTCAATGTTAAAAACACATTAAAATACATATTTCGTATTTTTTAAAAATGCTATTTTATATGCAACAAAAAAATTCTGATATGGGCAGCACATGGTTCTGGCTACGGACTCAAACTCATTTTCTCTTAATCTCTTCAATAATTCATAAAATGGAGTATTATTGCGCAAAATAACAAGCATAATTATTTAGAATTGCCTTGAATTTGTACTATATTAATTCAAATTTCATTTTCATTGGGTAATGGAAGTATTTTAAAGGGCAAAAATGCGAAAAAACTAAAATATCGCGAGAACAGCTAATCTTAAGAGTAATGGGGTTAGTTCTTTTATCGTCAATTTAATGTATAAAATATGTATTTAAATTATAAATGATTTGATATATTGGCGATTTTTTATATTAATGATTTTAGATATTGACGATTTTTGCGGGCCATTTCGTAAGAAAAGGCAGGTTCTTTTTTCCAAATCGTACCCAAATCGAACCAGCACCAAGGTTACCGGTTTTTTTTAATCCGAATAGTACCAAAGACAGAACTAAAGTCACTTACAAGTGACTGATAAAATTTTATGACATTAGTTTTTGTGTTAGAGTGGATACATACCTTGGAAAGATAGGCACCCACGCAGACACAGAAATTAAATTCATAATTGTTTAAAACGTATAGATCCGTCGAAAACTCGAGTTACGATTTTCGACGCGGCTCCAATACTTTGCCTATGCATTTCCATGTATTATAGGGAAAGTAACAAGTCCAACATTCCAATCTTCATCAAAAGATGCAGAAAAAACTTTTACATAACGATTTAAATATTAATCTAACGAAGATTTAAGTGTACATTAACGTATCTTTTTCTTCCTTATCGTGACAGAAATTATGTTTTCGAGTTAAACTTACCGAGGTTTTTTTTTATCCTGAATTGACTAGATATTAACGCATGAATATTCGAGTTTCTGATTTTACTTTTATCATAAAAATGCATCTGCTACTCCCTTCTTTTTTTTCGTCGACAAACATTCATATTCTGATATTTTTACATTAAGATATCTTACAAGTAAGATGAAAAACTTGTTTAATATGCATTAAATCCCCATTTGCCACTTTTATCAAACATTTTTTTCATAGAGGAAACTCTGGAAAAATTGAGAGGCGAATATTTCAAATCATATAAAAGAAGAGCAACAAAACATTTCTTTGGAATACGTTTCTAAACCTTTAGCTTAATATCACACTCAAAAGAAATTAGTAGCAGAAGGAAAAGCATTTTTGTGTGAATTTCCAGACATTCCAAAGATCAGGAAAGAATAGAGTGCAGTCAATGAGCAAAACAACCTTTATATAATCATTTTTTATGCAATGTGAGTATCTCATTTTATTATTTTAAAATTATATCTCATGCTAAAATACTATAATGGATATGATAAGAAAATTAGTTCGCGTGTGACTCCATTCGAATTTCTCATACCATAATTATTTTTCAAGTCAGTTGTGGGTTTTTTTTCAGTTGTCGGTATCCAAATGATTACAATTAACGCGTGTTACTCTTCACTTTAAAGGACCTGAAAAGATTTTTCGATTGATACCATAATTGAAAATATACTCCCGGGGGTGACTTGTCCCCGTCCCCAATGGGGCTAATGACGTCACTAACACATCGAACCTATTTTTCACAATAATAATTGAAACTTTTAAATCTCGAGATCATTGAGCCATAAATAACCCCACTTATGCATGATGATGTCTGTGTTCTATGCTGCCATGTTGATGAAATATAAAGTTTTCGCACCAATTTTTCAAAAAGTTGATGTGAGCAGCACATGACTTTTCCTGCAGATTCAAATTCATTTTGTAATTTCTTATTTCAGGAAGCATTTGGTTTAATTGCAGAAAACAACAAGGATGGTTTTCTGATATAATATCCAATATGCCATTTTATGGCATCTTCGTTTCATGTGGCAAAATAATTCACTTTAAATTAATTATTCTTCAAATCCTGCAAATTCCAAAACACTAAATTATATTGAGAACTGTTCATCCTACACTCATGGGGCCAATCTTATTCGCGTAGTTGTCCTGATTGACCTGAAGAATTGACCTGAAGAACAAGTACTTATTACTATATTTCAACAATGTAAGTCATTTATTTCAGAGTTTCGCAAAAAAGAGTTGGTTCTACTTTTCCGAATCATATCAAAATCTAATCAGCATTAGGATAACCATTAAGGAACTTAACAAAATTTAGAAAACAATTTATTAAACAGTTTTTTAACTAAAGTGAAAATAGTCTTCATTTCCTCGAAGTTAAAATTTCAAATATCTCGAGAATGATCCTTAGAATAGAGTCATTTGAATAGAGTAATGCGGTGGATCTTCCTTTTGTTGTTAAAAATTACATATAAAACAAGCATTTAATGAATACTTTTGAACAAGAACGCATATATTTTAGATTTGCGGGCCATTTCGAAAAAAGGCAGATTCTTTTTCCGAATGGTACTAAAATTTAAACAGCACTACCGTATACAAAAGCAGACTTATTTACCAAATTTTGTGCAATTTGGTCAACTAGTTTGTCAGCTAGAGTAGATACACTGGATTTTTGAGGGCCATTTCGTAAGAAGAAAGTAGGTTCCTTTTTTTAAAATCATACCAGAATCTAATTCAGCACCAAAGTCACTCACACGTGACTTATCTACCCAATTTTGTGGAATTGGGTGCATTAGTTTTTCAGCTAGAGTGGATACATATAGTTTTTGCTGGTTATTTCGCAAAAGAAAGGCGGGATCCCAAATCATACCCAAATCTAATCAGTACCAAGGTCACCCACAAGTGACTTCTCTATAAAATTTTATGAAATTGGGTCCATTAGTTTTGGGTGGATACCTACTAGTGTATAAAATAGCAAATCTTCAATTAAATGGGAAAAAATACAAATTTCGAATCATCAAGTTAAAGAAAATCAACAAATTTCAATGGTATGGAAGCGATATTAGAAAAACATAAAAAATCAAGCATTATTGCTTTACGCGTGGACAAGGGTTAGGCCTTAAAAATTGAAATTGTTCACTTCGCCAAAACTCTTCATCGGATCCAAGTATTTTGTCGAAGCAAACACAAAATATGTATGTTTCTGAAGAAGTGGTTCTATTCTGAAGAAGTGGTGAACTATTTCTACTTGGATAACATACATAAAGAAGGAAAAATAAAGGAAAGAAGAGTATCTGGAAAAAAAAAATGCATATCCCCGAACCAGTCGAACACTGGAACCCTGAATGAAGAGACCAGTGTTGCCATTTGCAAAGGAAAAAGAAATGATCTACTGTCGCAATTCGTAAAAAATAAAAAGCAGTAATGCGAAAAGGTAAGATAAAGCAATAATAATAATAATATACAAAAAGAGCTACAAAAAAGTGGGGCTAATAACTATATATATATATATATATATATATATATATATATATATATATATATCTACATACAAAAGAAAATAAATTATCCGGCACTAAACTTCGAAGGGCTGTCACGTGCCTTGAATAAACTCAAAGAATTTCCACCGAAAAGTTTTCTTGCTGCGAAGTGCTTTCTTGTTGTTCGAGCCGAAAGATGTCATGTTCGTTTCATCGTTAATAAATTTAGAAGGGGGAAGGGACAAAATAAAAGTTAAGTATTTGTACATGACATCCAACCATTTTAAAATTTATTCTCAGTTTAACATGGAAAAATTTATATACCGAAGGTTCGAGTTAAGTTTTTAGAAGCAGCCAATGAAGTAAGATTGATAATTTCATTTTACATAATTTCATTGTAGATAGTTTAAACTGCTTAAAGAAATAAAAATGTGATGTGGGCAGCACATGACTTTCCCTACAAACTCGAATTATTTTTATTTCTTTAATAGTTCGTTAGATTAGGTTTAATGGCACAAAATAACCAGCATCATTATTTGAAATTAAACAAAATTGGCAATTTTAATTCAGTTTTCGTTTTAATTCAGTAACTGAACGTATTTCCAAAGACTAATATATCTCGAGAACGACTTGACCAAAAGTAATGGAGCTAGTCATATTCTTTTCATCGTCAAACATTACGTATAAAACAAGCACTTAATGGATATACTTAAGCATACTATTTCAGAATCTGACGAATTTTGAAGGCCATTTCGCAAAAAAGGCAGGTTCTCTTTTTCCGAATCCAATCATCACCAGAGGCACACACTTCTCTACCTAATTTTGTGAATTTTCGCAAGTTAGATTTGCAGATACAGTGGATACAAACAATTTTTAGGAGCCATTTTACAGAAGGGCAGCCTTTTTCGCCGAATCGTACACAACTCTAATCAGCACCAGAGTAACCAACAAATGACTTATCTACTAAATTTTATGAAATTGGGTCCATTAGCTTTCGATTTAGAGTGGATTGCACTGACACACACAAGCATACATAGACACACACACACACCGATGTAATGCTAAAAATTGTTTTTACGTGTTCTATAGGCCCCAAAACGTGTCGATCCGTCGAAAATTCGAGTGGCTATTTTCGCTTTTATTCCAATCCTTCCCCTATACATTTATGGCGAAGCTCCTCCAGCGATTTGCATAAAGACGCTTAGCACAAAACTTTCTTGCTCTCCACAGACTCTAGATTTGCATATGACGCATGCGCAACGCTTCTACTCTGGCTTTTATAAGCTAGCCTCACAACTTTATCAGCATCATTCGGATATTCGTATTTCAGATGTGTTATGATATAGCTCTATTTTAATAACGTCATGCTTGCCGCTGTAACGGGTACTCTTCAACATTGCACCTTCGCCATATGTATGACCCTACGCCATGCATTCATTAATATTGCAAGGAAAGTAAAAACAAGAAAGATCAATTATACATAACATATCATGAAACACTTTAAACCTGAAATGCAATTTTATTTAAACATTTCTAAATTGCGATACATTTAGAGCTGATATATTTTAAATTATCACAGTACTACAATAATTTATTATATTTAAAATTTAACTTCATCGAAAAAAATGAACTTTATTTAACAGACGTCATTGAAATATAAATCGTCTGGCTCTCTATATAAAATCAGTGAATACTTCATTCAAACACTTTTATTCCAGTGAGTTAAATAATTTTGCATGAAAAAAATTGAGCCTTTCTTATTCAACTTATCTTACAATCACTTGTTTACATTCTGCATCCATTAAAATGGGGCTTCGTTGTAAAAATAATCAAAGCGGATGATCATTTAAACTCAGAAATATTGTAATTGTGTTGGCACAGAATGTAAATGCAGAGAAAATACGCAAAAATAAAGCGGTTTTAGGACGATTCAACACTAAAAATAATAATATAAATTTAAAATATAAATTAAAAAAACAATATTTTAATTTTATTTTGAAGTGGATCACGCGATCTCTTCATATCATATGGGTGTCATTATTACTTTAATTTTTATTTAAAAGACTACTGAACCTAAGTTCTTGATATTTGTTTTTGATATTTTATGGGATAATTTGAATGTTTTATAAAATTTTCGAAGTCATTTGTAAATTTTAACTTCGCTTAAAAAATGTTTGAAAAATGAGCTCCCATAGCATTTCATCTTTTCAACCCGGGCTCCATACAAAACTAATTGGATGATATTATTAATTTGCATTGCCATATGTCCCACAGACTGTCTCAACAACAAACTAAAATTTCATTTTGATAAAGTCATTTTTACGGCAGTTATCGTGTGAACGGACAGACAGACAGACACAATGAACAAAATCATAAACACTTTTCAACTATGTTGTAAAGTGTTTACCCGCGCTATGGGCGCCCATGCTTATAGTATCGACAACGGGACAGAACCTAACGGAGCTTAATATTTTTGTTTCTCACTCGAGGGCGAATAAAATGGGTGGGAGTGTCAAAAAGACTTTATCAATCAATGACTTTGGGTCCTTCACAGCTTAACCGAATTAACTTTTATTTTGTGCAAATATTGTATTTGAAACGATTATAACCGCGAAACTCAACATATCTTAAATCAAGAATATTAATTTCCCCAAAGGGACAGGAATTATCAAATAAATTAAACTTCATTTTCCAAGATATTGACTATCATCAATTTGACATCATTTTTATTAATTTTAGTGTCATTTTTGCCAATTTGGAAACATTTTAAATAAAATGTCAAGTTGAGGATATTTTGTTAATTTATCGACAAGCATTATAGACAGACAGACAGACAAACTAATAAATTACATTTGACGAATTGTTTGATGTCAAAATTCAAAACTATTATGAAACAGTGTCTCGTGAATAAAACCTACCAGAATGATGCTAACACCGTTGTCACATAATATTGCACATGGAATGGAAACATATTACGGTAGTTAGCACTGTTTTAATTTCATGTATTTTTTAAAATTTATTTGAAAAACGTACAATATAAAGAACGGTTCATGCTATTATCCCAAAGTTTATGTTATTCATTTTCTAATAAAAAATTAAATAAAAAATGATATTTTATGTAACAATATTAAAGGTTCTGACTTTTTATGATTTTTTTTCAAAATTTCATTCGAAAGTTTGGAGCTGGTTTCCAAATATTCTATTGCTTATAAAATCAATAGACTTCCAGTATTCACTGATTGTATTAATCGATTTTTTTTGTTTGAAACGTTTCATCCGTTCGTTAGATATTGCATCCACTGACTCAAGGACGCACACACTAATACACATACACACACTAATATACATGCACATACTACATACATTAATATACATGCACACACACACACACACACAGATATCACTTTAAAAGCATTCGAATCAATTTCAGGAACGTTTGAAACAAGCTCTATCGTCGAAAACACTAAGTAGAATTTGAGTTTTCAACCTCGTCATAATACTTTCCCTATACATTATATCAGTGTTTTTCAAATTTATTTTCTTACGAAACCCTTTCGAAATTTAATTTGATGGTAGAACCCCAAAATAAGAAATATCCCCATTTGTCCAAATTATGCATCAAAATTTTACACGTTTTTAAATTTAAGACAATTTGCATGAAACTATCACGTCGCGGAATCCCAAGGGTTCCGAAAACTTTGAAAAGTCCACCTTCAAAAACGATGATTATTCTAGGTATGTCTGAAAAGTAACATTTATTGCTCCCACAAACCGAAAATGTCAAGCAAATTTCCTTAAAATGTCACAAATTTTGCATCTTTAAAATGACAAATATTCCTTCCTTTCAAATAATCTTCAATTTTCGTCAATGATTGTTGTACTATATAAGTATTGAACAACATACGGATCCTACACATATATTTACTCCAAAATCTCGCATATAAACGTTTTATTCAAATAATAAATTATATATGTGGGTGGAACATTTCTTACACTCATTGCAAACAATCTGTGTGCAGTACAAAAAGGTCTTAAATACATGTATTTTTATAGTATTACTTTAAAACCAAAATGTACATAAAACATGATTTAAATAATGGGAAACAAATGTATCTAATCTGTCTTCATGAACAATATCGCGGATTAAAAACAATCGTCTTTCTCTCCTCTTTTGCAGGAGTTGCAAAAATAGTATACCAGAACTGGCGATAAAGCGACGTTTGGCGTGTGATGTGAGAGAAGCTTTCTGAATTGGTATACCTTTGGGCTTATCGCGACTGGGAAAGGTTATTCTAGGCCCGCCATCTTACTTCTCCCAGAGTTTTGCAGCTGGGCACGCAATTTGATACTGCGGACTGCGGGGGGGGGGGGGGGGGGGTCAAGGGCCAGATATTGAAGGGGAGGGCGATGGCGGTTTGAAAGAAGAAGGACTTGCTTTCTGGACTCGGATCTGAACGGACGATGGAACTCGCGGAGTCCCGAGTATTATGTATCAATCTGAATGTGTGAATATGTATATGTATGTAAATAGTTCAATTAATAAATGTGTTAGTGTGAAATGAAGAAGAGTGTTTTGTATAAGCTTAGCGAGACGAACCACCGAAAGGGCTCAAGGCGATCAGCAATTGGAAATGAGAGCCGAGTTCGTGACAGACAGAATGAACTAATACTTTTCAACTCTATTGTAAACTGTTAAAAATACAAACAGAACTTTTCATTGCATACGAAACCTTAAGAAAATACCCAAAAGTAAAAAGGACCCTGATCCTCTTTTTTAACAGTTGTTGTTGAGATCCAGACCGTCCGACCTACCATAAAGGTCCTTTCTACTAGTGAATGTTTTTCTATGAATCCCTTTTTCCGTTGTCGATTAAGATGATGGATGTTGTACTTGCATATTACCTCTATTTTACAGCGTTGCATCTTTTTATATGATGTATTTTTTTTTTACTACTTCAGAATAATATGACAGTTGTCTGTGGAAGGCGAATTAAAGTTAGGATGCCATCATAAATGTCACTTTTCCTGCAATACATGGTCATTGGAATCGTGTCGAAAATTGCATCTCTAGTTTTTACAGGATCTACTCGTTTTGGGACCTCTAGAACATAAAGAACTTTTTTCAGCGTAACGCCTGTGTGTGTGTCAGTTCAATGTATATATCCCCTCTAAATCATAATGTAATTAGCCAAATTTCATAAAATTTCATACTTAAGTCACGTGTAGGTGAACCTAGTGCTGATTGCATTTTGGTACTATTTGTGATAAAAGAACTTGACTTTTTATGAAATGATCCGCAAAATTCGTCAACATCTAAAATAGAAAACAACTTATGCTCGCATGTGTCTATTGAATGCTCGTTTTTTACGTAATTTAGGATGCTGAAAAGAATAAGATCAATCCTGTCCACATTTTGTATTGCGGCTCGAAAAGAGAAATTAGTTTTGCGAGCCATTTTTACGAATAATTTCTTTTTCTCATAGAAATGTAAGGGATTTTGCATTTCTGTTTCGGCGAGCGCTTGTTTTCTTGTTTAAGTTAATTCCTTTGGCGCTGTCCTTGTCTGTGATCGATCAGATTTGATCGCTGGGACTGATATTGGCGATTGTGGCCACAGACTAATATTCTATGATTGTGGCAGTAGGTGTAGGGCTTTTTCTGGAATAATTCTCGGACCAGATAGGAGGGTCCGCGTGAGCGTCTGTCGCTAATATGCGAAGACAAAGGATTAGCAGGTTTAGGCTTAATGCCTGGGGTTTTTATCGAACGCTTACATGTTAAAGGTGTAAATTTAATTTAAATTTATATATCCTATTTCTATCTACACCTCCCAATTATCCCGTGATAATGATTATTCGAGATTTAAGCTGTACTTCTAGGTGAGTCGAAGCTTATTGTCCACAACTGGCGTGGCAATCTCACCTAGAATGTGAAACCCAAATTTTAGCCTGTTAGGCTGTGAACGTTGGGTATTCCAGTAAGTTTGTGCCATCATTGGATTGCTGTGTTACTGATGATGGAATAATATAGCTGATGCCGGAATTGAAACTGACTCCACGATGAGCGCCCTATTAAACTGCAAGTCAATTTACCCTAATTCTTACGACGAAGGAAACCGATCTTCAAATAAGATCGTGAAGTAACTTTTCAACGATATTAGTCACGGACTGGTTGATAAATTAAAATGTAAGGAACTTTTTATTTTTTTGTTAAATATTATACTAAATTTATGTAATGGCGAATAATTGAAATTTAACTATATTTCAAAAATTGGTATTAGCTGAATTGAAGAAAGCCTTAATTGGTATATTATCATATAATCATAAAGCATATTGTCATATTATTGTCTAATAAAATAATTATTCTGTGTAATGCTGGTGTCATACTCACCACACTGTTTTCCCTTAACGGTTACCTTACACCTTTCTGGTAGGTCGGACGGTCTGGGTCTCAACAACAACAACACTGTTTTCCCTTGTGTGCTCATTTAAATCCTTTTGCTACGAGCGGCTGGCCATCCTGTATTTTACAGGACAGGGAGCATATCCTGGGTTGTACTAGTTGCTGCGGAAAGTGTCTGTTTGGTAAGTCTTGTTCTGTAGGTTGTTTATTTCTAATGACCGAGAATACCATTATACTAATTTCGTATCTCCCTTTTGGTGCCTTGTTGGGTTGCTTGGGTATCACACAAAAACCATTATCACAATTTAATATAATTTCGTATTGAAAGAACAGAGATTCTTAAAACTCTTTAGGAGCATTAATTTTGATATTTTAATAGAATGCTTTGAATAAAAATTTCATTTAGTGTACTATAGGAATTTGCAAATGATTTTGAATTTACATTTTTTTATATTGTATATTCCGTACGAAGAACGGGTATATAGCTAGTAAAAAAATATAATATAAATATTTCCACAGTATAAGTTATCAAAACGTATTTTATTTCTAATTCAATTTGCGACGACACATCCAACCCATCAGCATGAAGAGATGGAAAATTTAAAATAAACAGAAACAGCTGTTGATAAAAGAATAGCAGCACGTAAAATGCGAGTATTCTTTACCGTCAAAGCCATCCTCAAGCAGTCATTTAAAACATCTGCCTCTCGTGAGTGGCTGCCGATACTGATCATTTGACGCAAGCTCTATTTGGATGCATAAAGAGATGTGAAGAATGGGATGCATAAATAGTTGCTGATTTGGATTCAAAGCAATCGAATTCTGCAGCACATAATCCAGACATCCCCTTTCACGAAGAAATCTATTTTAATATAAGTCAAGCGATTCGATAAATAAAATTGAAATGCAGGGTGGCATAAATGTAATGAGGGAATACGCACCACGGGAATAAATATATATTTCTTTTAATTTCCACACTTTGCAACATAGTTGTAAAGTATTTACGCCTTGGGTCATTCTGTCTGTCTGCTCGTTCGCACGATAACTGCCGTAAAAATGACTTTTTTAAAATAAAATTTTAGTATGGTGTTGAGATAGTCTGTGGGACATATGAGATTGGATATGAATAATATCATCGAATTAGTTTCGGATTGAACCTGGGTTGGCTGAATGTAATACATTGAATTCGATGGGTCTTAATTTTCCAAAGATATTGTAAGCGAAATTAAAATTCACACATTGCTTCAAAAACTTTAGAAAATATTCAAAATTCAAATGATCACATAGAACGTGGAAACAAAAATTCTGCAAAATATATTAGGTAATCTTTTTAATAAAACTTAAAATAATAATGACACCCATGATATATGAAGAGATAGTGAGACGCATTGCGAAATAAAATAGGGCTTCCATTTTTTCCGCTGTGTGTTTTTCCGTACTCGTTTAAAGATCTTTTAAATTTATATTGAGTATTGCATCTGTCCGCTTTATTTTAGCGATTATCTGTGCTGCTTTATTTTAAAAACCGCTTTATATTAGCGTATTATCTGTGTATCTAAATTGTGTGACAAAGCAATTACAATATTTTTGATTTAAAAGGATCACTGAACTTTGGTTATTTCTACAACGAAGCCTCATTTCAACGGATGCAGAATGGAAAGAAATCATGCGATTGCAAGGTGAGTTGCATAAGAATCGTTCGATTTTTTCCACCTAAAATTATTTACTCTTGAGTCTGGAATATAAGTGATATAAATGAAATATTCATTGCTTTTAACTAGACGATTAGAGCCAGACGATTTAAATTTCGGTGACGTCATTTGAATCAAGTTCATGTTGTGTCACTAGCATTGTCTTTTTCGCTTTAAGTATAATAAATTACCATAGTACTGCGATCATTTAAAAAGTATCAGCTCCGCATGGATCGCATTTTAGAGACGTTCAAATAAAATCACATTTCAGTTGTAAAGTGTTTCCAAATCAATGCTTTTTGCATGATCGATCTTTCTTATTTTAACACTATTTAAAAAAATCTGATGTGGGCAACACATGACTTTCCTTATATAATGCAATGAATTTACTACTTTTACAGTTAAAAAAATGTTATTCTTATAGTAGATACTTATATTCTTTCCAAGATATTGAATTTTCTTCAATTAGTTGTAATTTTGATTGATTTAGCGTCATTTTTATCCATTTGGCGAGATTTTTGTTAATTTGGCAACAATTAAAAAAGTTGCCAAGTTGGCGACATCTCGCCAAATTCGTCGCCAAAATCTCGCCAAGCATTATGGATGAAGAAATAAGTTATTCTTACAGCAGATAAATAACTATTGGCGTTCAAATACAAAAGTATTACTCAAAGTATCTTTTTTCATGACTGGAACGAGCTAGATCCACGAGAATGATGTCACCCAATTTATCGCATGGTGTTACACATGAAAAGTAAACATGGTTCTCAATAGGAAATATTTTTTTTATTTTATGACTTTTTGATAATTTTTTTGAAAAATGTGCAATATCCCGAGAACGGTTCATGTTAGCGTTCTAAAATTTATGTCAATCATTTTCTAATGAAAAATTACATAAGAAATGTCTATTTGCGTAACTTTATTAGCGGTTTTGATTTTTTGACGAATTTTTCAAAATTTCACTCAAAAATTTAGGGGGGTTCTGAACATTCGATTGCGTATAAAAACAATAGGCTTCCAGTGTTTACGGATTGTGATTTTTGTACCAAATTTCGTTCGAATCGGCCCATTAGTTCGTCAGTTATCGTCTCCACAGACTCACTGACACACACACATACTTTCACACACACACACACACACACACACACACACACACACACACACACACACACACACACACACACACAGACATCACTTCAAAAATGCTTGATTCTTGATCAGGGATGCTTGAAACGTGCTCTCCCGTCGAAAACTAGAATTCGAATTTTCGACCCCGTCACAATACTTTCCTTATACATTATGTATATAAGGAAAGTAATTAAAGTTCAGTTTATTTATGGGTACCCGGGACAAGATGACTTTTATCGTAGGAATTTCAACTGTGAAATTACCAAAACATTAGATTGTACACACCGGGAAGATAAATGTATTCCACTGATTGACTTTTTCATCCCCAGTAGAGCTTGAGGTAAAAATGTAGGTTTTAAGTTCAAAGAATTGAGGGACAAATTGGATATCCCACCCTTCCGCATCCCAGAGGCAGTTACGAAGATATTCTTTATTCTTATTTATCATTGACCTACGAGAAAATATCTGTAAAAGTTCAGTTTCCCAGCACAAGTTTGCTTCTTCATCCTACCTTTTCTCACTCTTATAGAGTCGCATACCTATTAATTTTTATAGATGCCCCGTGCGAATATTTCTCCAAAATTTCCGATCACTGGCTCGAGAGATTACGGACATACGATCATCGTCTTAACGATGATCTGGACCTTTATTAACAGTCCAATATACTATTAAAATAATAGTGGCCCCACTCGATTTTCTCATACCATAATCCATTTTTAGAAACTGTGTCTTTTTGTTCAAAAAGGTATCATGAGTGCAAATGATTGCAACTCACTTTAAAGGACTCGAAAAACATATTTCGATGGATACCACTCTTGATAATGTACAGCCCCGGACATGGGTAAATTGGCCTCCGAGGTGGCTCGATGACGTCATGAACAAGCAAGAAAGATCCATCATGCATAAGCATTGATTATGAAACACTTTCCAACTGAAATGTAATTTCATTTAAAAATTTCTAAAATGTGATACATTCAGTGGTGATATCTTTTACATTATCACAGTATTACAGTAATTTATTATACTTAAATATTTAAAACTGTATCGAAATATAAATCATCTGATTCATTATGCAAAATCAATGAATATTTCATTCATATAATTTGTATTCCAGACTCCAGAGCTAAATAATTTTGTGTGAAAAAAATTCAGCAATTCTTATGTAATTCATCTTAAAATTGCTTGAGATATTTGCATTCTGCATATGTTAAAATTAGGCTTCGTTGAAGAAATAATAAAAGTTTAGGGATCATTTAAAATCCCAACTATTGTAATTGCATAGGCATGGAATTTAGATACACAGATAATACACAGATAATATATGTGTGTATGTGTATCTACTCAAAGTATTGGAATCGTGCCGAAGATCGGAACTCGAATTTTCAAAGGATCTACACGTTTTGGGACTTCTAGAACACGAAAATACTATTTTTAGGAAGACGTCTGTGTCTGTAAGGGTGTATCTGTGTATGTTTCTGCGTGTCTGTGAGGATATTACATCCACTCTAATTGAAAAACTAATGGACCGAATTTCATACAATTTGGTAGGTATGTTTTTTGTGGAAAATCCTGACGTTCATTAGATTATAGTACGATTCGTAATAAAACAATCTGCCCTCTTTGCGAAATGGCCGCAGAAATTGCCTTTATCCACTCTAGCTAAAAACTAATGGAACAAATGGAACAAAATTTGTGTATAATATTTCCATAACCTACAAGTGATTTATATACCAAATTTAACAAAATTTGGTATATAAATCATTTGTAGGTTATTCTAGTACGATTCGGGAGAAAGGAACGGGCTATTTTTGCGAAATGGCCCGCAAAAATCGTTATATATAAAAATAAAAGACTACGTGTGCTCGATTATATAAATTAAATTCCTATTTTATACGTGATTTTTGACAACAAAAAGAATAAGACTAACCCCATTACTCTAGGACTAGCCGTTCTTGAGACATTCTAGTTTTTTCTCGTTTTCGCTACGCCACCTATGACAATAAGTCCAGCTATCAAGTGAGAACCAAATTTAAGTTTAACGTGCAAATTCAATGTCATTTCATTCAAATTCAATGTCAAAAAATATATGATCTATATTTAAAGATCCATCAAATTTTTGTCGAATAAAATGTTCAACAAATTTAAGCTGTGTACCAAATTTTAACTCTCTAACGTAGGAAAGGGCTTATAAAATGCCATCAAATAAGTATATCATGAAGAGTTATGTAAAATTTAAAAAAAAATGAAAAATTGTTATCTACCAAATTTATTTTAAATGTGAAGCCTCTCTTATATGCAAAATTATTAAACATTTGGAAATATATTTATTATAAAATATATCTATCTTTTCCTTCTGGAGGATATCCCAAAGTCAGAATTTAATTGAATTTGTTTTTTTCCCTATATTAAATAATTTTTATAAAACTACTTAGAAAACTACTTAACTAACTATTAGAAAACTACTTAACATATTTTACTGAATTTTTTTTATATATTCTATGGGATAATGTGAATATATCCTAAAAATTTCGAAGCAATTCGTGAATTTTAAATTTACTTAACAAATGTTTGATAAATTAGGTCCCATAGGGTTCAATGTATTTCATTTTTTCAACCCGGGTTCAATAAAAAACTAATTGGGTGATATTATTTATCTATATTCCCATAGGTCCCACAGACCGTCTGAAAAACATACTAAAGTTTCATTTTGATAAAGTCATTTTTACGACAGTTATCGTGCTAACGGACAGACAGACAGACAGACAGACAGACAGAATGAACAAAGTCATAAACACTTTTCAACTTTGTTGTAAAGTGCTAACAAAACAGTTACCGCGGCTATTTTTCATAATAATAATTGATAAAAGTCTCGTGATCATTAAGTTATAAATGAACTTTTTTTGCATGTTTATGTGCAATATTGGTCTATGCTGTCATGTCAAAAAAAAAAAAAAAAAATAAAAAAATCGAAGTTTTCGCCCGAATTAAAAAAAAAATCGATCTAGTTTTGCATTTTTCTTATACCAAAGCCGGATATAAAGTTTCATAAAAATCAATTCATATGTATGGCCGCTACGGCTATACACAAGAAATCGACCTCAGACATACAGATAGATAACCATCACTCCAAAAATAGTCCAAACGTGTTGAGGAGGTCCCAAAATACATATTGGTATCCAAATCTCGAATTGGAAGATTTTGAAGTAAACAACGCTTTCTCTATACTTTCTGACACTATGTAGTAAACAAAAAATTACGAACTCAATATATCGAAGTCATGCCTTCCAATTTAAGGTTTGAAATGTAATTCTTAACGTATGACATGAAGAGAGAGACCCATGAAGGGAGATATCGAAGGAATTGGATTTTCAATTTCGTAAAAGTGGGGGGATATTTTATACATTCGCAAACTTCAAAAGTGGGGAAAAGAAAGTTTAGGACGCGATCTTCCGTGCATTTATGGTACAGACTGGATAAAATAATGAAACCCAATTTCGTAGCAATCGCTTCATGACAGAGTTATCGCGATCCGTGTACACAATGAAGCAGCAATAGCTGGAGAACGGATCTAGATCTCTTCTCCAGATATTGCCGTTTCATTGTTCTCCAGCTACTGCTAGAGGAAATCCCTTCAGTTTTGTTTAAAAGTATTTAGAAAACGCTGGTCTTAGGATTATTGCAATTTAAATCAAAAGTCATTTGATTTTAAATAATAAATGACACGCAAAATGGCTATTTTTACTTTCTCCTACTATGTAATCTATCACAGAAAAAGGATTGCTTTCACAAAAATTTTTGAAATCGAGATTTTGATGTTAGGACCACCTGAGCACGTTTGGACTATTTTCGGAGTCATGTTCGTCTGTATGTCTGTCTGTCTGTTAGTCTGGGATGTCGCTTGTGTCGCAAATATGAATGGATTTTCATGAAATTTTATATTCAGCTTTGCTATCGAACACTCGAAAACTAATTTTTTTTAATTCAAGTGAAAACTTCGATGTTTACTCGATATTTTTTTAACATGGCAGCATAGCGCAAAATTTGACAATCAAAATGGACCATCCATTGGACAGCATTTGATATAAAAGCTTGACATAAAAGACGTTGTTTAGGGCTCAATGATCCCAAGACTTCAGAGTTTCAATCATTGTTGTCAAAATTAGCTGTAATACAATTTTTTTAAATTAATTAATGCGGGACTTTTATTCTCGATTTTTAAAAAACGTGTTGGATTCATAAAGTGTCTTCTTCTAGTTTCATATCTCTGAAAAGCATTTCTGCTCATACAGTATTATTATTAAAATCGGTACCTCTTACGATGACCGATTCTGATAATCGAACCTAATTTTATTATAATCACTCTAGGGGTTTCACTAATATCTTGCTCACAAAAAAATTAACTAGCATATGGCTCAACTCGATCTTCTCATACTTGAATCTATTTTTAGTAGTTTTTTTTAATTTTATAAGGAAAAATTTGAAAAATCGGTATCATGGATCCAAATAATTATAATTATAGCGTGCCATCCTTCACTTTAAAGGGCTTGTAAAAATCCTTCGATAGATACCATACTTGACAATGTACCCCCCGGGGAGGGGGACGAATAACTTTCTCAGAGGGTGGCTAATGAGGCCACTAACAAAAATTGTATCGCTGTAATTTTTAACAACAATGATTGAAATTGTAAAGTCTCGTCATCATTGAGCCATCCATAAACCCTTTTAAACATGATTGATGTCAAATTGTGTCTTGTGCTGTCATGTTAAAAAAATAAAAATTCAAATCCATTTCGAAGTTTTCGCTTGAATTTATATCCGGCTTTGTTATATATATTTTTTAAAGTTTCGCGAAAATCCAATCCTATGTATGGCGACTATCGTGCCCGCAAGAGATCGACCCCAGACATACAGACAGGCAGATAGGTGGACATCCCTCCAAAAGTAGTCAAAACGTGTTCAAGAGGTGTTACACATATATATTGGCATCCAAATTTGGAAATCAAAAAATAGTGTGCAAACAATCATTTCCCAATATTACGTATGAGAAAATAAGAATCCTGGTGACAAGAAATGATTTACGATGAAGAGTGAGAAAAAAAACAAAAAAGCGTGAATGAACCTCATTTCTGACCCCATTCGAAATACTTTCATATACAATGAATTGTAGGTAAAGTAAAACTGTTTCATTTCTAGGGGATGACTGTCCAATTGTCAGTCACTTGTAGAGAAGCAACGCCGTCGAGTATCGTACACCACGGAGTATTGTGTAAAATCCAATGAGCTTTAAGAATGTCAGTGACGACAATGGCAGGGTCACTTTACGGAAAAGTCATTACCATCGTAGAGAAAGCCATTATCACGATTGCAAGCTAAAGATTCTTTCAACAGATTCTTAATATTATCAGCCGGATATCGGATATTAGATACATTCTTCAGTCACACGTCCCTAAAAATGTCCCGACCTGTTCGAGTTTATTCTTAGCTGTAGGCGTTTTTAAATAGATTTCCATATTCTATGCATAAACGATAGTCATAAATCGAATGAAGAAAATTTGAAAATTGTAAAGAAAAATGCCCGAAAATAAAATAATTCATGTAAAGCATCTTTTCTTCTAAATACTGGGAGTTTTCTACCGCTTTTGCCAACATCCGCTTTGCTACCTTTAATTAAGGCATTTATGAAGGTATTTAAATTGTAACAGAGGCCAATATTGTCAAATGATACAGAATAAGCCACCACTGCAATTTCGAACGACTTGATAAATGCCGACTTTGAAATAGAGCCCAGGCTATGTGCACCATCATGGGCATCGGGGTGACAGGATTATCCCATGAACGTTTGACCCTGGGCACCGTCCTATCTCAGTCAGATCCTGCTAAGAGGCCATTTGATAAAAAATGGTGTAGAATAGGTGTTTTGCCACTGTTTCCTTTCTCTGCAATACATGGTAATGTATATGGAAAGTATTGGAACCGTTCAACTCGTATTGGGACATCTAGAACGCGAATAAACTACGTTTAGGGCGTATGTGTATGCATGTACATGTGTGTGTCCATTCTTACTCAAAAACTAATTGACTCAATTTCATAACAAACGGTAACAGCGATACCTACCAAAAGGTCAGTTCCATATGGGTGCTCCCGATGCTGACGTTCTGGGAACGATTCGGGATAAAAGAACCTACATGGAGCCATTAAATGCTTGCTTTACAAGTCATTTTGGGCGATAAAAAGAATAAGATTAACCCAATTACTCTAGGATTAGTTGTTTTCGAGATACTTTAGGTATTAGTACGAGAAAGTCCAGTTAACTTTTTATTTAAAATACTTTTCTTAGTTCATAGTATTATTATAGTTTTGCAGCAGATGTTTGATCTATATGACCTTCTTGCGGTAAAAACGTGATAAAAGGAACAGATTTATTTTCTTAAATGCACCGATAAATTCCATTATGCCATTTTTATTGTGTTGCCACAGAAACTGAATAGAATGCTCTCCATAACTAACAGCCCTATGTGGGCAGCCCATGTCTTTCGCTACAGACTTAAATTCATACCCTCTCTATTTCTTCCGTAATTTATTAAATGGACTTATATTGTACAACATAACGCGAATAAATACTTGAAATGACACTGACTTGGCAGTTTTAATTCAATTTCCATTTTCATTGGGCGACTGGAGGTATTTTCAAAGGCGACGTTTCAATAAATAGAAAAATTAAAATACCTAAAGAACTAAAATAACTAAAATAGTGTTCCTCCGAGAGTCATGAGGTTGACCTTATTCTTTTCGTCGTCAAAAATTAGGAAACAAGCATTCCATGGATATATTTGAACATACGTAGTCTTTTATTTCAGATTTCGACAATTTTTTCGGGCCGGTACGCAAAAACGGCAGGTCCCCCCCCCCCTCCCCGAATCGTACCAAAATCGAATCAGCACCAGGGTCACCCACAAGTGACTTACCTACTAAATTTATAAAATTGTGTCTATTAGTTTTTGAGACAGAGTGTATACATACATTGCACTGACAGACAGACACACACATAGACGTCACGCTCAAAATAGTGTTTTCGTATTCTTGAGGTCCCAAAACGCGTCGTTCCGTTGAAAACTCGAGTTGCGATTTTCGACATGATTCCGATACTTTCCCTATACATGACCCTGTATTGCAGGGAAAGTAAATATCCTTTCATTTCGAGGGTCACAACCATGCTGTCACCACAATACATTAATCTTTGAGTATTTTAATTGTATTGATAATGAATGGCATCGCCTGTAAACATAATAGCTGTTTTGTTAGATCCATTTAATGTCAGATGTCTGCACTCGTAGTTTAATCCGTGATAGATTTACAACAACGACGTTTCGAAAATGAAGTGTATTTTATTTTGAAAGGCTTTTAATATGCCTTCAACGAACAACGTATCCTAACATATTTTCTTTGTTTAATACCTTAATTATACAAGCTCCCACCAAAGACATGTGCGGAGTACAAAGATTGGAACACACTTCCACACCTGCTTCGACACCCTGATAAATAGTCGTTTTGTTTCATTTGGTGGAGTCATTTGGAAGGATGCCAAACACTAAAAATGAAGTTTCGTGTTCAAGGAGAAAATGACAGTTTACGGAGGTTTGCATTTTTCCTTGTTTCTAGCGAAAGTTACGGCATATTTTGTAATTTTCTTATATTATGCAAAATATCTAAATAAATAAAATTGAAATGCTGTCTGTTTATTTGTGTGTGTGTGTGTGTGTGGGCGCGCGCGTTTGTCTCACCATCACGGAAGAATGTCTGCACCGAATTAGATGAAAATTTCCGGGCAGACTTGGAACAGCCCACTTAAAATTCAACCCATATTTCGAGTTTCTAGGACCAGAGGTTGTCGAGATATGAATAAAAAAAACTTGCTATTATACATTCCATTGAGATAGCAGTATGCAGATGATATTTGTTTCGTAAAGTTATTTGAAAAAAAAATGGTATCATGTTACTAAGCAACGGAATTAAATCCAATGAGTTCATATTTGAAAAAAGATGACGGAGATTACCGATATTTAAAACTTCTTACGTTATATGTTTGATTTTGATGAAATATTTTTCAAATCATATATTGTAGTACGGGTATGTCTTCTAATGTACGTGTATAATCTTCTAATTTATGAAAATATATAATAATAGAGGTATATCTTCTAATCCACGAGAATAATAGGTATGTCCTCTAATACTATTTTAGCGCTTTTAGTTTGGTATACATTCATTTAATTCCATATTTTTGCAAATTTGTTTCTAAACAGGACCAGGACGTTTCATTCTTCAAATCTACCTGTGAAGATCATTTTGTAGAGCGAGAATAGAGATTCTTAAACTTCTATTTAGGAAAATTAATGTAAATATTTTAGTAGAATGTTACGAATAACAATGTCATTTAGAATACTATAAAAATGTGCAAATGATAGTGAATTTTAAGTTTCTTTACATTATTATCAACGTATAAAACGTATGAAACAATTATTTATCAACGTCAACGTTTTCACAAGTCGAGTGAAAACGTACTTACTTTTGTGAATCTAATATTGCCAGATGCTGAAGTTCGGAAGAGTGTTGTCAGATTTGGCGACTTTTCGAAGGTTCGGGACACACCTCGATATAATCAATATTCTAGAATATATGAGAGATTTCCAGAAGTTTCTATAGATAGCCTATAAAAGGCGTCTTTACTCAGTTGGAGAACAGTTGACGGGATACGAGCTACATTGAACTGTGACTTTCGTCCATGTTTTGAGAATAGTAGCCTGTATATCTTTGTGAAATGATTTTCGTCAATGTTTTGAGGATAGTATCGATTATTTTGTGAAATTCGTGGAACACCGTTTTACTGTATATTGTTCCTAGTTGCGCTGTGTTTGTGAATAAATGTGTTAGTTATCCACAAATTTGGACTCATTCGTGTATTCTAAATGCATACCCACGATTTTAGAGGATACGTTGTATCATTATTGTATTTTCAGTAGGAAGAACAGGTATGCTAATAGTACTTGTATAACATTAAATCTTCATGATAAACACGTTAGTGTTTTTTTTTAATTTTATTTTCATACACAGACACCTCCACATGTTTCAGAATTCCGTAAAGGTGCACTCAGAAAAGGTAGGAATCTGAAGGATTTTAAAAATGTTTGAATAATTGAAAAAACGCATCTGAAAATTATCTATTTATATATACTAATTGTCCGTATGTCCATCCGTCAGCCTGTCACGCTTTTCAGGCGAATGGATAGAAACTTGCAATTTAGTGCACAGGTCGATCGTTTGACAAAACCTCCTAGAAAAATCGAATTTTTCGAAAATGTTTTATAAAGGGTGTGTTTTACACTAAAACATTCGAAAAGTGAAATGATAGCAAAACATGCTTTGAAATAAAGACAAAATTTGGTGTATGGGTAAACAGTTCGACAGGAACGTCTGCCATTTCAGATTTCCAATATTTGCAACTCTAGGGGGGTGCCGTACATTAAAATGTTCTATTTGCAGAGTAAATTAGAAACGCCATTTTTTAAAGTTTGATATAGGCTTGAAATTTGGTATAGGGGCTAATAATTTGATAAAAAAAAATAAAGACGAATACAGTTTTTCAAAAATGTTTATTTAAGAGGGTGCTCCACAGAAAAATGTTCGAAAGATAAAATGATACAGATAAATAAACACGCTTCGGGATGAGATAGAAACTTTTAATTTGGTGTATGGGTAAACTCATTTGAAAAGAAGAAAGTATGCAATTTCCGTTTTCCAAGTGCTACTCACCAAAGTGTTTTATTTTTCAAATCAATGAGAAACGCCTCTTTTAAAGTGTGATAGAGGTTTGATATTTTGTATATAGGACAATCATCTGATAAAAAATCCAAAGACCATTGGGAAAATCGAATTAATCAAAAATTCATATTATTCAGGGATTGCTTATTGTGAGACTGTTGAATTTCAACGGGTATCCTTTAACGGGTATACACTAATGCTTGATAGAATATTTTCGAACTCGTGGCTCTTATTTAAATAATATCGTAATCAGTTATAAATAAATTAATAAAAAAAATCAACTTCCATTTAACTTGAGATATACATTTATAATTAAATAACGGTCTATTGAATATTCATATTTCAGGAAAGTTTTGTTTTGCCATTTCTATGTATTCGATCTTTTTCTTAACTAATATAATTGCATTCATTCATTTTTTTAAAGGATCATTTGATGTATAAGTATTCTTAAAAACTGACTTCAAAAGTTCTAGGTAGAAAATAATCTAATTTGTCAATAATTGAAGACATTTAGAGGAAACTTAAAAATTTAAATTTAATAACTCTTAAAAGATGTTCTGTTTAAAACAAAATCTTTAAATGAGGTGAAATAATTAGAAATAACATCAAGAAAATATTTTCTTTTCCTACTAAAGTAATTAGGATTTAATGAATCTTCCATTTATCTAATTGCATAAATAATATATTTAAGTATTTTTTCTTGAAAGAGTTTTGAATTTCAAGAAATTTTTTTTCTGATTATATAAAGGCTCTTGTATTAGCAAATTGTTTTTTACTAGTTCCGAGGGATATCAGATTGAAACATTTTATATCGAGTTGCATATTAATTTTCTAATGAGTTTTCGGAAGAGATTGAGTTCTTTTTTAAATAAAAATTCTTGAAACTAAAATCTATATAAACAAGAAAGGTTAATCATAATTAAAGTATTGATTATGAAACACTTTCTAACTCTAATTTTATTTAAACATCTCTAAGATGCAATACATTCAGTGGTAATATTTTTAAAACTATCACAATACTGCAATAATTAATTACATTTGAAAATTCAAAATTTCATCGGAAAAAACGAACTTGATCCAAATGAAGCCATCAAAATATAAATCGCCTAGCTCTCTGTTGTTGTTGTTGAGACAGTCCACCCGATCTACCAGAGAGATGTAATGTAACTGTTTGAATGGCCGGAAAGAGCCATCCAATTTAGACCGGAATCCAGTGGGGGGAGGCATCCACAGGGATTTTACCTTCCTTCCCCTACCACCAACCTCTCGGAAGGACTTACGGACCCACATGTTTAACGTGATCGTACTCCGCGTGAACACGGCGGCAGTTTTGGCAGCGGAGGGAATCGAACCCGGGCCTAACGAGTGAATTCCCGCGCCCTAATCACCGGGCTACCGCGCTCGCCTGGCTCTGTGTGTAAACGCAGTAAATATTTCATTCATACATTTTTATTTCATTCATCACAGTACTGCAAAAATTTATTCTACTTTAAACCATGGAGGTAAAAGTAATTTAACTCTATACATAAAACTTCGTCGAAAAAGTCTGCCATTAAATCGCCTGCTTCTCTATGCAAAATCAATGAATTATTCTTTCATATCATCCATATTTCAGACTCCAAAACAAAATAATTTTGCGTTAAAGAAATTCAGCGATTCTTACTTAACTCATCTTACAGCCTAATATGTTTACATTCTCCATAAGTTAAATTTAGGTTTCGTTGAAGAAGTAATCAAAGTTGGATGATCATTTAAATTCAAATATATTGTAATTGTGTTGTTTCAGAATACAGATGCACAGAAATTAAGCAAAAATAAAGCTGTTTTAAGATGGATACAACACTAAATAAAAATTAAAAATAATTTTAAAAATTACGATTTCGACACAAGATGGATGCTATATTTTATTTTAAAGTGGGTCATGTGATTTCATCATATAATGGTCACGTGACCTGTTCATATAAAAGGTGCAATTATTATTTTAATTTTTATTTAAAAAACTACTGAATATATTTTGCTGAATATGTTTTATATATTTTATGGGATAATTTGAATATTTCCTAAACCTTTCGCAAACCATTTGTGAATTTCAAATTCCCTTAAAAAATGTTTGAAAAATTAGATCGCATAGGGTTCAATGTATTTTATTGATATTATATATCAATGATATTATTCATTGATATTCCCATAGGCCCCACAGACCGACTGAACAACATACTAAAATTTCGTTTTGATAAAGCCATTTTTACGGCAGTTCTCGTGCTAACGGACAGACATAATGAACAAAGTCATAAACACTTTACAACGATGTTGTAAAGTATTAATAAAATTGAAAATCTGTTTGTGTGACTGTATGTGTGTTTATCTCATCATCGGAAACCTGTTGCACCGAATTTCATAAAATTTTGTGGGTAGGAGTTGATAAGCCCCACTTAAAATGGAGTCCACGTTTCCAGTATCTTGGACCAGGGGTTGTCGAAATATTATGACAAGAAAGATCAATCACGCATAAGCATTGATTATGAAAAACTTTCCAACAGAAATGCAATTTCATTTTAAAATATCTAAAATGTGATACATTCAGTGGTGATATCTTTTACATTATCACAGTATTACAGTAATTTATTATACTTAAATATTTAAAACTGTATCGAAATATAAATCATCTGATTCATTATGCAAAATCATTGAATATTTCATTCATATAACTTGTATTCCAGACTGCAGAGAGAAATCATTTTGCGTGAAAAAAGTTCAGCAATTCTTATATAACTCACAATCGCTTGAGATATTTGCATTCTGCATAAATTAAAATTAGGCTTCGTTGTAGAAATAATAAAAGTTTAGGGATCATTTAAAATCACAACTATTGTAATTGCATAGACACGGAATTTAGATACACAGATAATACACAGATAATATATGTATGTCTGTGTATGTATTCAAAGCATTGGAATCGGCCGAAGATCGGAATTCGAATTTTCGAAGGATCTACACGTTTTGGGGCTTCTAGAACACGAAAAAACTATTTTTAGGGAGACGTCTGTGTGTGTAAGGGTGTATCTCGGTATATTTCTGTGTATCTATGAGGATATTGTATCCACTTTAACTGAAAAACTAATGTACCGAATTTCATAAAATTTGGTAAGTTTTTGTGGGAAACCCTGATGTTCATTGGATTTTGGTACGATTCGTAATAAAAGAATTTGCCTTCTTTGTGAAATGGCTGGCAAAAATTGCCTTTATCCACTCTCGCTAAAAACTAATTTAACAAAATTTGGTACATAAATCAGTTGTAAGTTATTCTTTTACGATTCGGGAAAAGGGAACAGGCTGTTTTGGGGAAATGGCTAGCAAAATTCGTTAAATCTAAAAATAGAAGACTACGTGTGCTCAATTATATCAATTAAATGCTAATTTTATAAGTGATTTTTGACAACAAAAAAATAAGACTAACCCCATTACTCTAGGACTAGCCGTTCTTGAGGTATTTTAGTTTTGTTGCGTTTCGCTACGCCACCTTTGACAATATGTCCAGCTATCAAATGAGACCTAACTTTAAGTTTAATGTGCAAATTCAGTGTCATTTAAAATGGGTGTTATTTTGTGCAGATAAACACAAATTATTATTGAAGAAATAAAGAGAACGTTAATATGAGTCTGCAGGGAAAGTCATATGCTGTTTACATCAGAATTTTTAACAATCTTACAGCAACGATTCATAGAAGTGAACGGGGATTATTTACAGGCCATTTCGAATAAAAAATGTAGGATCTATATTTGAGGATCCACCATATTTTTGTAGAATAAATAGTTCTATAAATTTAAGCTGTGTTCCAAATTTCAACTCTGTAGGACGTAGGTAAATGCATTAAAAATGCCGTCAAATAAGTATAAAATGACAGACAGACGACCACCAATCATGAGGAGTTATTTAAAAATTTAAAAAACTTGAAAAATTGTTATCCACCGTATTTATTTTAAAATGTGAAACCTCTCTTACATATAAAATAATTAAACTCTTAGAAAGATATTTATTATAAAACTAGCCGCCTTTGGAGACCAGCTTGCTCGCTACCCTTGCAAATTCTGACAGTGGCAAACTCGCTGGCCTACCAGAAAGGTGTCAGGACGGCCAAGATGTGCCACCCAATTTAGACCGGAATCCAGTGGGGGAGGCATCCACATTGACCGTACCCTCCTTCCCCTACCAACAACCTCTCGGAAGGACTTACGGACCCACATGTTTAATTTGATCGCGCTCCGCCTGAACACGGCTGCAGTTTTGGCAGTGGCGGGAATCGAATTCGAGCCTACTGAGTGCAATTCCCGCGCGCTAACTACTGGGCTACCGCGCCCTCCGCGACAATCTCCAGAACTTTCTTTTTATTCACCCAATTTAGACCGGAACCCAGTGGGGGAGGCTTCCACAGGGACTGTATCCACCTTCCCCTACCACCAACCTCTCGAAAGGACTTACGGACCCACATGTTTAACGTGATCGCACTCCGCCTGAACACGGCGGCACTTTTGGCAGTGGCGGGAATCGAACTAGGGCCTACCGAGTGCAATTCCCGCGCGCTACCCACTGGGCTACAGCGCCCTCCGCAACAATCTCCATAAATTTCTTTTTATTCACCCAATTTAGTCCGGAACCTATTGGGGAGGCGTACACAGGCACCGTACCTTCCTTCCCCTACCACCAAACTTTCCGAAGGACTTACGGACCCACATGTTTAACGTGAAATACATCGCCACAATTAAATTTTTACAACACAATAATACATTACGCCACAATAATACATCGCAATCAATACATCGCCACAATTCAATCATTTAAATTTTTAATGACCATATGCTAAGCTCTTAATTCCGTCATTTTCTTCCCTATTGCGTAATCAGAACCGTTACATCCCCTCCACCTTCCCTCCTCCCGCACAAAAAACTTCTGTGGGTGAAAAACGCCGGTGAAGAACTCTTTTAGCGGATAGCTGAGAAATTGAAATTCGGAAATTCTTAAAATGCCGATCCTGCAGCTATTTATAATTATTTTTTGACCAGATTGGGCTTGTAAGAAAGCTTAAATTTTGAGTTTTCTAAAAATGTAAATTATTAGTCGAAAGCAACTTAACTTTTCCGTATGCGAGGCTTTAAACAGAAAGTTTGTTTTTTGAACTGAAAGTGACTTTTGTTTTAAAATCTTTAAAAAATATTAGAATTTGTTCTAGAGATTTGAAATTGATATATTTTTACTCGCAATTGTCTGCTCTTTCTGGTCGTATGATTTTTTTTTCCTACAAAGTCTGGATGGTGGAGAATAAAGGGGAAAAAGGGAACGAAACAGTCGAAAACGCATAAAACATTAAATAAAAAAAATAAAAATAATTAAAATTTTAAAAATCGGTTTTCACGTGTACCCTTCACCCCCCCCCCCCCTTGGGTCTCCGATTGCCAAATTTTGTAGCTCTCCGACGCGTGGTCGCTGAACCTATAGTGTATAAGACAGATAGACACACAGACATTGCCTTTTATTAATTTAGATGTATCTATTTCTTCTTTCTGGAGGATATAGCAAGAGTCAGAATTTAATTGAATTTGTTTTTCGTCCTATATTAAATAATTTTTACTTAAAAAACTACCTAACATATTTTACTGAAATTTTTTTTATATACTTTATGGGATAATTTGAATATTTCCTAAACTTTCGAAGCAATTTGTGAATTTTAAATTGGCTTAAAAAATGTTTGAGAAATTAGGTCCCATAGGGTTCAGTGTATTTCATTTTTTCAACCGGGTTTAATCCACAACTAATTGGGTGATATTATTCATTTATATTCCTATAGGTCCCACAGGTCATCCGCACAACATGCTATAATTTCATTTTGATAAAGTCATTTTTACGGCAGTTATCGTGCTGACAGACAGACAGACAGAATGAACAAAGTCATAAACACCTTTCAACTATGTTGTAAAGTGTTAAAAACAACCAATCTTATTGTGTTATTAATTATTTTTGATAGATTCAATTCTTATTACCGATTAATAATGTTAACATAATGAAAGCTTGTAAATATCCTGTACCATTAGGACGTAAAGTATACAACTACAAACTTTCATCAAAACAATTAAACACTTCTGTATCTTGTTTATGTTCTGAATCATGAAATCAACCTTTTATAAAGCAACATTATGGACATAATAACAGAAAACCTCGATAAATAAAGGATATACAGAAAACCTCGATATAATAAAGGAACCACTCTCAAACAATTACCAAGTTATAGATCCAAATACAGACTTCAACTTTTATGTAATAAAAAGAAAATAATTCAAGCTATTGCCATTAATCTAGATAAATATGTTTATAAACTATCAGGTTAATACAACTGCCCTACTGCAACCTTTAAGAGCTGGCAAGCACATGTCACCTGGCATGTATAACAATTGCTTCATCATTTGCCTATACAGAATTTTACACATAATTACCACGACATCTTAAGAGATCAAATTACTACAAGACACATTTGTAATTACTTACGTTGATAAGGTTCCTAGTATTTATGCATTTATTTGCAAAAAAATGTATTTTGACAAACTCAAATTACGACTCAATACTTCCGTATCTTTAACTCAAATACAAACTAAACTAATATCTCTGTTATCAGTAAACAACTCATTGCTTACTAGAAGCTACTTAAACTAAAATACAATCTTAATTTTCCTTATCTGATGCTCATACCTAAATTCTATAAATCACCAATTCCTTTTAGAACTGTTACTATAGGATTTAATTCATATACCAATGCAGCAGACAAACAACTTCTATACATTCTAATTCAAATTTATGATCATTTAACAACACAGACAACATATATTCACAGACAACGAGAGTCCATTTAATTGAATTTGTTTTTCTGCCTATATTAAAAAAAATTTATTTAAAAAACTACCTAACATACCTTACTGAAATTTTGTTTCTATATTTTATGGGATAATTTGAATATTTCCTAAAACTTTCGAAGCAATTTGTGATTTTAAATTGGCTTAAAAAATGTTTGAGAAATTAGTTCCCATAGGATTCAGTGTATTTCATTTTTTCAACCGGGTTCAATCCACAACTAATTGGGTGATATTATTCATTTATATTCCCATAGGTCCCACAGGTCATCCGCATATCATGCTATAATTTCATTTTGATAAAGTCATTTTTACGGCAGTTATCGTGCTGACAGACAGAATGAACAAAGTCATAAACACTTTTGAACTATGTTGTAAAGTGTTAAAAAACCCGCAATTACACCAATGTACGGCAGACGATTTTTATTAAATCTTTTTGGATTAAAATAATAAAGATATGTATTTAAAATACATTTTGTCGAAATTTCATTTTTGACTGGATTATATCCATTATGACCTTCAGCTCTAAAGATGACAGGGATTATTAATACGTCATCGGTTATATTTTAGCAAATATTTTTTTAACTCATATAATGCAGTACTGGCAATCTTCCACTAATGCACGGGTATATTATCTAATCTAATATACACTACCCAATACAGAAAATGCAACACTATGCAGGAGTGATTTGAGAGTGATGAGAAAATACACACAAAAAACAGAGATGGCATGTATAAATAAGTGATGCTAGTTCCAGACGGATAATGTAATACAGTGATAGCATAGGCAGGGTGATCAGTAGGCAGTAGGACCACATCTTGCGGCTATCCAAACAGCAGCCCTTAGAGGAATAGGTGCAATGAGCGTGCGGATAGTTTACTGAGGGATGAATGACTCTATGCCTTCAACCATCCTCCTCAGGTCATCCTCTGTTTGAGATGGGAGCAGGGCAGTCAAACGACGGCCAATTGTGTCCTATATATGATCGATGGGTGAGAGATCTGGATATATTGGAGACCAAAGAAGAACCTGCATACCCTGTAAGACTTATATTCTGATAATGGCTGTGTGTGGTCGCGAGTTATCTTAATAGAAAACAGCATTTTGCAATCGCTGAAGGTAGGGCAGGTTGGCAGAACCGGCTGCAGCACCTCATTTACATATAGTTGTACCGCCATTGGGCTTCTGATACGGACCAAAGGTGACCGGCTATTGAAGCCGATAGCACCCCAAACCATGATGCCGCGTTGTGGAGCAGTATGCCGTTCAACAGTCGCAGCAGGATTGGATCTATTTCCAGACTCTCACACAATAACTGTCATTTGACAAACAGAACAGAGATTTGTCGCTGAACACTACCCTGTCCCAATTAGTCGTCCAGGAGGCTCAGGTCCGATACCACTGAAATCTCACACCTGTGTCTTGTCGTCAATGGCAGTCTTCGTAAAGGACGCATTGAGTGCAGTTTTTGGCCAATTGTCGAGAAACTGTAGTCTTTGATATTGGAACATTCAATGTAGCCTTCAGATTCTGAAGAATGTCGACTGTCGTCATTTTTGGAGACGCCACCGCATGCATTCAAATGGGTCGATCAGCACGTGCTGAGTTATGTCTGGATGAACCTGCATCACTGTGACGATTCAAATGCCTTTTCTCAATCCATCTTCTCCAAATTTTTTGCACAGTGGACGCATCTACGCGTGTTTCTACTATCCAGCCGTAAGTAGACCCAAAATGAATCTCCTCGCACGATCGTCCAAATGCTGAAACGGACTTCAGCGTCGTCGATCAGGCATCTTTTCAACAAAATGCATCCAGAAGAACGAGAAAAAGTTCGGAAAACAGGTTCCCATAAGCGAAAGAGAGTAAAACTGTCGGCTTATTTACCATTTTCATCCCTTTTATCTCGCGCTCTAATCACGCGACCTACTTGCTTTTCAGATTATTTGCATACATCCGCTAGCTGCGTTTGTCTCGCAATTTGCCTAATTCTACGGCCAAAGCTTCGTGGTGTTGCATTTTCTATGTCGGGTCGTGTAATGGTATAAGTAGTACGGATATACCTTACCCTACAATTTCATTTTGACATATATTGATTCCATTTCATATTTTTTGTAAATTTGTTTAGAAACGGGACCAGGATGTTTTTTCTTCATATCTACTTGTGAAGAGAATTTAGTACAGCTAGAACATAAATTCTTAAATTTTTTTTAGGTGCATTCATTAAAGTATTTTCATAGTAAGTTTTGATTAACAATGTCATTTTGAATACTAAATGAAAATGCGCATGATTGTGAATTTTAAATATGAATTCCGTACAAAGAACGGATACAGTGCTAGTGCCATATAAATTATAAATTACTTTTGAAAATTATACATTTATGCTAGCACTTTCGAGGCAATTTCGAGCAAACTTTCGAAGAAATTTATGAATTTTAAAATCGCTTAAAAAGTGTTTGAAAAGGTCCCATAGGGTTCAATGTATTTCATTTTTTCAACCAGGATTCAATTCAAAACTAATTGGGTGATATTATTCAATTATATTCCCACAAGTCCCACAGATCGTTTGAAAAACATACTAAAATTTCATTTTGATAAAGTCATTTTTACGGCAGTTATCGTGCTAACGGACAGACAGACAGACAGACAGACAGACGGAATGAAGTGATAAACACTTTTCAACTATGTTGTGAAGTGTTAAAAATGACGCCAAATGGGAAGAATGACGCCAAATTCTGATTTCCGTCATAGGACGAGCATAAGAAATGCTCTTCTCTCCATGTGTCTGTAGCACTTGGTAATGCATTTGGCGAACTTTGGGAATAATCTAGCAGAATATCGCTAACATGGCGATATTTAACCTTAGATTGATGATACTATCGTCAAAATTGCAAAAATGACGCTCAATTAATGAAAATGACGTCTAATGGGGGAATTAATTATTAAAATATTTTAATATATGAACTATTCGCTTATTGAGGATAATCCATATTTCTAATTGTTTATTTAGAGTTGCGCGAAATATAAGCTAATTGGGTCCTTTGAAATAGTTTTACATGCTGTCATTCGCAAAATCGCCCAATGCACAATTCAACGATAAAAACACAGAACCGTGGATTTTATACATTATTTTCTTTTGACTGTAAAAGGAGTCAATTCATTGCATTGTATGCATAAGGAAAGTTATGTATTGCCCACATCAGATTTTTTTAACCTAATAGTTAAAACGAACTGCATCCGTTTTGACGCATAAAATACATATTTTGAATGATCGCATGCTTACAGTTTTTAATTTAACCAAACCGACTCGTCAACGTTACTCGGAGCACGATTTATTGGCATTCATACAATGTCCAGTCAAAGTGCTTACATTGCTTTCATTTTATATGTACTATGCCTTGTAAGGGCAAAAATGTTTCAGTTTATATAAAAAATCACACCAAAATTCGATTATTTCAATAGTGGGAGCTCTGTCCGTCCATTGAGAAGCACTTTCCAACTCTATTTAAATAGAATAAATAGACTGTAAAACCTTCTGCAACCTTTGCTCATTTTTTTCAGCTGCTTTGTTGATCATATCGGCAAACTGATAAGAAAAGCCACGATTACGGACGTTCATGAATATTTCATCTTCATTTCTGACATATTCAGCTAATTATCGTCTGCCGAAGTGTTATATTTGTGTATATATATGTGTATATATATCAGATATATATACATTATTAGAACTATTTGGAACCATACTCCCCATTACTGACAGCTGTTTTTCCTAAAACTTTCAGTAACATGTTTGAAGTAGGTTTACAGTGTATCTTAACTTTTAGGAACTGAAAACTAGGGTGTAAAATTTTTCTTTTGGAAATTAAAATAAATCTTTCCAGGACTTCCCCTACAGACTTAATGTAATTTTATTTTCTCTTTATTACTTTCCTTATATACATAATGTATAAGGAAAGTATTGTGACGGGGTCGAAAATTCGAATTCGAGTTTTCGACGGGAGAGCACGTTTCAAGTATCCCTGATCACGAATCAAACATTTTTGAAGTGATGTCTGTGTGTGTGTATGTGTGTGTGTGTGAAAGTATGTGTGTGTGTGTGTGTGTGTCAGTGAGTCTGTGGAGACGATAACTGACGAACGAATGGACCGATTCGAACCAAATTTGGTACAAAAATCACAATCCGTAAACACTGGAAGCCTATTGTTTTTATACGTAATCGAATGTTCAGAACCCCCCCTTAATTTTCGAATGAAATTTTGAAAAAATCGTCAAAAAATCAAAACCGCTAATAAAGTTACGAAAATAGACATTTCTTATGTAATTTTTCATTAGAAAACGATTGGCATAAAGTTTATAACGATAATATGAACCGTTCTCGAGATATTGTACATTTTAAAAAAAAATTATGAAAAAGTCGCATAAAAAAAAAAAATTCCTATTGAGAAACATGTTCACTTTTCATATGTAATACCATGCGATAAATAGAGTGACATCATTCTCGTGGATCTAGCTCGTTCCATTCATGAAAAAATATACTTTGAATAATACTTTTGTATTTGAACGCCAATAGTCATTTATCTGTTGTAAGAATAACTTTTTTCTTAGTGCATAACGCTTGGCGAGATTTTGGCGACGAATTTGGCGGAATGTCGCCAACTTGGCGACTTTTTTGAAATGTTGCCAAATTAATGAAAATCTCGCCAAATGGATAAAAATGATGCTAAATCAATGAAAATGACGACTAATTGTCGAAAATTCAATATCTTGGAAAGAATATTAGTATCTACTATAAGAAAATCCTATTTTTTTACTGTAAAAGTAGTAAATTCATTACATCATATAAGGAAAGTCATGTGTTGCCCACATCAGATTTTTTCTTTAATAATCTATTAAATTGAGTTGAACGGTCCGAAACAACGCACTTCATTATTCTAAATGAATGACACTCATTTTATACACTTTTAATTAAATTTTCGTTTATATTGAGTAACGGGACGTATTTTCAAAGGTGGCGTACCGAGAATGCGAAACAATTAAAATATCTCGAGAACGACTTGTCTTGGTGTAATGGGTGGGTCTTAATCATTTTATCGTCAAAAATGATGTATGAAACCAGTATTTAAGGGATACATTTCAGCATACGTAGTTTTTTATTTTAGATTTGGACGATTTTTACGGACCATTTTTCATGGAAAGGCGGATTCCCTTTTCCCGAATTGTATCCAAATCTAATCGACACCAGAGTGACTTACCTTTAAAATTTTAGGAAATTGGATCCATTGGTTTTGAGCTAGAGTGGCTACATATACTGCAGGCACACACACAAAGACGCGATAGGAGGGTAGCCTAGATAGGAGGCGATAGCCCAGTGGTTAGCGCGCGGGAATTGCACTCGGCAGGCCGGGGTTCGTTTCCTTCCGCTACCAAAACTGCCGCCGTGCTTACTCGGAGTACTATCACGTTAAATATGTGGATCCGCAAGTCCTTCCGAGAATTTAGGGGAAAGAGGGTACGGATCCTGTGAATGCCTGCTCCACAGGGTTCCGGTCTAAATTGGCTGGCTCTTCCCAGCCGTCCAAACAGTTACCTTACACCTTTCTGGCAGGTCGGATGGTCAGGGTCTCAACAACAACAACACATACAAAGACGTTACGTTAAGAATAGTTTTTTCGTGTTCTAGAGGTCTTAAAACGCGTCGATCCCTCGAAAACTCGAGTTGGGTTTTCCTCAGGATTCTAATACTTTCCCTGTGTATAACCCTGTATTGTAGTTGAAGTTAAATAAACTTTAAATGGATTGGATGTCATGCACAAATACTTCGCTCTTGCTGCTAAATTTATGGACGACGACACCTTTAGCAGGACAACAAGAAAGCACTTGGCGGTAAGAAAATATTTCGGAGTCCATTTTCAGAGTTTACGTGTGCCTTATAGGTACGTGACAGCCTTTCAAAGTTTAGTGCCAGAAAATTATTTTTTCTTTCTCTTTGAATAAGGGTACATCTACGGTGTCTGAGAGGAATAACAAAAATAATTAAATTTTTAAGTTGTGTAAGGGAAATGGATTCGAAAATCAAATGGATGAAACGTTAAACGCATTCTGGGTGGCTCAAACACAACTTCAACCAGCACGACAATAGGCTAATTGCCTCAGAAAAGATTTTCATCGAATTCACCTCCTATAGAACATTGACTCAGTGCTGTTGCAAATAAATGTTCTGACTATGGAGGTAAAGGGAAGGAGTTAAAACTCCATACTGGGAAAGTGCCAATATCATTTGAGATCATCCTTCAGGGGGTACTGCGATAAGAAAACGACCCTGCATTGTATGTATTGCTAGGGTGAGGGGCTTCAACTATTTATTTAAACTAGCCATTTTGTAGAAATAAATGAGTAGCTTAATGCGAATTAGAACTGAAGCAATAATATTCTTACGTAATCAAAATTATTTTACCTTTCCATTTATTTTGATCTCTCTATATTCTCAACTCTGTCGTACCATTACCAATTATACTGATCACTGGGGAATCTTAATTTAAAAATAATCAGAAATACATACAGGGTGATTATAAAAAAAACTTTGCCGATATATGAGCCCCTAGCGATCATACCGTTCAAGGAAACGGAAATAAATTTTGAATGCAGGTATTTTAAGGTATGCGCTCAAGAATGATCTAAAAAATCAACAGTCCTGCTCTCAAATTTAAGGTTACAGTGACGCAATTTCGAAATTTTCAAATGCCAACACCTACTTTTTTTATTTACTAGAATGTGATCTTCACAGTGAGAAACTATAAATGGCGTTGATATGGTCCTGCAGCATGAAAAACTCCGGCGATAGGCAGAGACTAAGAAAAAAAGTGAAAACAACTGTGGCGTTCACCAGAACACGAATTTCTGTTCTATTGACGTCACATTCCACACCGTGTGTTCAGCTCAAAACCCAGCCTGCTGAATCTCTTTCAAAAAGAGAAGAAGCTACTAGGGTATGCAGATTTCCTGGTTCGTTGTTCCGTCATGGCTGACATCATCGCTGTAAGAGAAAGAAAAGGCATTGTGATTTGAGTGCCCCTTGCACCTTTGACTTGACCAGCATGATGCTTGCAGCGAAACAACGAGGCGAAATGGTAAAGCTCTATAACATGAATGGGCAAAATGCCGCAGAGGCATTGCGTGTCTACCGCATAAACCATCGGCTACGACGAGGCTCATGTTCTGCACAAACTACGAAACTTGATACGCAAATTTGAAGAAGCTGGTTGCACATGCGATCGATCTCAGTCTGGACGACCTTCCGTTCCTGTCGAGGTTGTTGCAGAAGTGCATGAGACGATAAGCGAAGCTCATATTGCAAGTGCACGCTGTGTTTCACGCGTGCTGGATTTACCGAATTCTACAGTTCGCAAGATTCTGCGGTCTGTTTGTTCGCCACATGTTTCCGTATCGGTTCCAGAGTGTCCAGATGTTGCAAGCTATTGATAACCAACTACGCTTAGATTTTGCTAATAAATTCCTCAACCGGTATGACGATGATAACAGATGGCCTTTAAGCATTCTGTTGACAGACAAGGCGTCTCCTTGAGTAGTAACGTAAATTCGAAGAACTGCGTGCACTGGGCAGACCAAAATTCCCATGATGCGGTCTCACTTCCGTTACACCAAACAAAAGTGACTGTGTGGTGCGGGATAACAAGCACCTTCATCCGAGGCCCTTACTTTTTTTGAAGAGGTTACTGCCGCAGGTCTGTGTACGTGTACGGTAACGGGTGGTCGCTATGATGCAATGTTGATCAATTACATCATTCCCGAATTGTAACACCGAAATGCCTTATCTGACGTCGTGTGGATGCAAGATGGTGCTCCCCCACATGTGGAGGTCTTCAGTGAAACGTTTATTGACACACCTGTTTGGTGACAGAATTATCTCCCGTCATTTCATGCTTCCGTGTCCACCCAAGTCTCCCGATCTCACTCCAATGGATTTCAGGATGTGGAGATACATGAAATCTAAAGTGTATGCAGGCAATAGGCAAACTCTATCTGATTTGAAAGATGCCATCGCACCAAAGGTTCAACAGATTCCTCTTGCCATGGTATGTGTTTCAGTGCTATCCAACATGCAAAGTGTCATCGTATGTGAAGACGGGCACGTGGAAAATGTGTGAAACACAATGAAATGTTTGGCTTTTCTGTCGCTGGTCTGTCCTTATTGGTTGTTCTCACTTTTTCTTAGTCTGTGTCAAGCGTTGGTGCTGCGTTTTTGGTGCTGCAGGTACCATTTCAACGCCATTTATGATTTTTCTTAAAATACTTGCATCCAAAATTTCTGTCCGTTTCCTTAAACGGTTTAATCGCTAAGGGCTCATATATCGGCAAAGTTTTTTTTTATAATCAACCTGTATTTCATTCATACCTTTTTCTTCAGACTCCAGAGTTAAATAATTGGACGCGAAAAAAATTCAGCCATTCTTATCCAACTCATATTACAATCACTTGTTTACATTCTGCATCCAGTAAAATGAGGCTTCGTTGTAGAAATAATTAAAGTTTGATAATCATTTAAACTCAAAAATATTGTAATTGCGTGGACGCAGAACATAGATGCAAGGAAAATATGCAAAAATACAGCAGTTTGAGGACTGGTACAACACTAAATATGAATTTAAAAGAACTTTGAAAATCGTAATTCTTACTCTGGGAAAAGATGGATGCCCTATTTTATTTTGAAGTGGGTCACGTGATCTCTTCATATTATATACAGGGCTGTTCCGAAAGGGTACGCGCTGCGTACTCTCAATAAATTTTGAAAAATACAGAGTACGCGCCGTGTACTCTCGAGGTCTCAAGAAAGATTTTGTATATGCTGTTTTGGGGCAACTTTCAACAAAATTCAGTCTCTTCAACCGTGTAAGGTATCAATACAATCCCCCCCCCCTTTCTAACGAAGCTGCCTGCCCCAAATATTTATTTCTAGTAATATTTTATATTAGTTACTAGGTTACTGCAGCTACAGGTTATTAGCTAAACAGTGAACGTGTAAAAGAACTGACAGCGAAGTAATTATAATTTTTTGACCACTCTTCTCCATGTTGTAAATGTTTTTTTTCTCTTTATGTTTTAATAAAAGTGTAAACCGATGTTGCCACATGATGGAAATAACTTTTCATAATATTAGTGGATATTAAGGAATGAACGAAAATTATGTATGTAGATAATATTAAAGTGAGTAAGTATAAAGTTACAAGTAAACAATTATAAATGCTGGAAAAAAATAGAAAACGTTCCAAGTTACAAAATGATTCATATCTGTTAATAAAAGTGATTTATGGGCTTTATGGCAGTTATATGGCTTAAAAATCGCAATTATGTTTTAAAAATGGCAATTATATGGCCTAAATGATTTAAAAATGTTCAAGGGGGCAGCGCCCCCCTTTCACCCCACCAGGGACTCCGCCCCTTGGAACCCAAAAATTTCAATACTCTAAATGAGACATTACCGCATAATCTCAATAATTTTCTCAGGACAGTCTTGATTATATGGGAGTCATTTTTTTTTAAATTTTTGTTTAAAAAGCTACCGAACCTATTTTGCTGACATGTTTTTTATATATTTTATGGAATAATTTGAATCATTTTTAACATTTTCAAAGCCATTTGTGAGTTTTAATTTCGCTTAAAAAATGTTTGAAAAATGAGGTCCCATAGGGTCAAATATATTTCACTTTTTCAACGCGGATTCAATCCAAAACTAATTGGGTGATACTATTCATTTGCATTCACAAACACTAGATGGGCAAAAGTATCCGGATACCCCTCAGGAGAAGTGGATGTGGCTATAAAACGAGATAAAATTGAGTACCATAGTCTTGGGCGGTCATAAACGTGAGTTCGAAAGACAACGAATAAGTTGGCAGAGCTGAGTGAGTTTGTACGTGGCATGATAATTGGATGCTATTATTGCAACCAATCGGTTCATGACATTTTGGCATGGGTGGAGGTACATCGAACAACTGTAAGTGATGTCATTGTAAAATGGAATCTCCAACTGCAGGAAAAGGAAGTGGTAGGCCGCAGAAACTTATAGAACCCTGAAGAAGGTGGTTCTGCAGAATAGCCCCGTCGCAGCGATCGGTGAGCTCCAAAATGCATCTGGTGTCGCCTGTAGCACAAAGACTGTTCGTAGAGAGCTGAAAAAATAAATTTCCACGGTCGAGCAGCCAACCGCTCACAAACCCAACATCAGCATGGATAATGCAAAACGTCAGTTGCAGTGGTGCAAAGCTCACCGCCATTGGACTGTGGAAACAAGTACTTTGGAGTGATAAATTCCGCTACACTGTACGATACGCGTCTGAGTTTCACGAATGCCAGGAGAACGCTTCCTGTCCGAGTGTATTGTACCAACTGTAAAGTATGGTGGCGTCGGCGTCATGATTTGGAGCTAGTTTTCGCGGTGTGGCCTGAGAGCCTTAGTTCCGATGGCGAGAAACATGAACGCTGCGATATATATTGACATTCTTGATAACTCTGCACTTCTATCTCTCTGGCAACATTTCGGGGAAGGACCGATTCTGTATCAACAGAATAAATTTTCTGTCTACACAGAACGAAGGCTGTGCTGACGCGATTTGCAGAGATGGGAGTGGAAAACTTAGCCTGTCCTTCACAGAGTCCCGATCTGAATCCTATTGAACACCTCTGGGATGAATTGGAACTCAGAATAAGCGCCCGGCCAAATTGCCTATTTTCCGTGGCCGGACTCATTGCAGCTCTCATCGTCATGTGGAAGGCAATTCCTGCCGAAATATTTCAAAAGCTGGTAGAAAGTCTCCCCAGAAGAGCCCAGGCTGTGACTGCTCCTAATGGTGGCCCAACATTCTATTAATATGTGCAATATGCCTCTCTGATTCCATAACGGTAGGTGTCAGGATACGTTTTGCTATATAGTATATGTCCTACAAAGTGTCTCAACAACATACTAAAATTTCACTTTGATAAAGTCATTTTTACGGCAGTTATCGTGCGAACGGACAGACAAGCAGACATAATGTCCAAAGTCATAAACACTTTTTAACTATACTGAAAAGTGTTAAAAACAATTTGCCCAAATGCTAAAGAAAATTTGAACAATGCATTTCAAACACAAATAAAATAACAATACATTATACAACTGTTTCGAAGATACCTGGGATTCCCTTCGGCAGTGTGAGAAAAACAACAAAGTCAGAATGACGAAATGGGCAGACATAGAAGAAACAGAGGGATATATCCGACTCATGCACTGAAAATCTACTTGAGAGAGATAGCTAAAATAAAAGCTATGTTTTTACATTGTTCTGGTCTGTTCATTATGTTTTTAATTGCTCTTTTATTTTATTATCTGATTGTCTTTTTCAGATGGACTTTCAATTCACGACCCAGGTATATATATACTCCTCTGCATTTTCTCCCATTTGTTCTTATTTTTTGGGGTTCTGTAGCACTGAGGAAGGAGACCCAGCGTCTCCTCGAAACACTTGTGTGCTGCATTCTTTATTGGACGTTGAATCCGTTGCGCGAGTCTCCCTAAAATACGTTGCTCAAGTTTTCCCACTCTGCTCAGCTTCACAAGTATGGCCTTAACGAAGTATGCGTTTACCTTTATCTTCTCGAATACCGTGCTACACGCTTAAAACTCCTTTTATTTTGAACTTTTTCTTAAAGTAAAATAATCAGGAGAGAAAAAATAAATTTCTATTCTCAGAATAAAGTATGGTAAGTAAGGTAAACGCATTCAAAATATTGACGCATTCCGTGTTCCATTATTTCTTCATAACAATGCAACCCAACCTATATATATTTTATTTATAGATTCCCGTGCAAAGATGAGAAGTGAATTTTTATCTCCTTTCTGCATGAATAATAAATGAGTCTACTTTAAATAGGAAGCCCTCTTCCCCCCGTGCGAGTTCTGTTAGCAGGTTTCAGAGTCGAGGGGAGAGATAAGAAAAATGTATTTTTGAAAAACCTTTCGCCGAATGTCGAAAATGAATGCGAGGCAGGAGCCATGGGGAGGGGATGACATTCATAAATCTGAAAGCAAATTGCAAGAGCAAAACAACATTTGGGAAAAGATTAAAATGAAATCAAATCGGACGAGACCCACGCACAACTCATCCTCTTGACAAACCCTTTCTGGTTCTATGTTTTTATTCATCGGAAACAAAAATATTTTCTCAAAAAAGCTAACATGAAAACAAAAGAACGACGAGGTCGGTTTCGAATGAACTCTGACGGATCGACACCTTTTCAGGCAATGAGGTCGTGTTCAACGAGTACAATACTCTTTGTGCGAAAGCTAAGAATATTTGAGCAACGTATGAAAGCACAAGTAACACAGTAATGCTACATACAGCTGGTTTGAGGATACGCTAATGCGTCTGTTTTTACTTTCCTTGCAATACAGGGACAATATTGGATTCGTGTCGAAAATAGAAATTCGTGTTTTTTTGGCGGATCAACACGTTTTGGGACCTCCAGAACACGAAAAAATTATTTTAAATGCGTCGTCTGTGTGTGTGGCTGTGCGTCTGTCTGTGTAACTATTCATCTCTAACTCAATCTGTATGTGTGGTGTGTGTGTGTGTGTGTGTGTGTGTGTATGTGTCCGTCTGTGCAATGTATGTATCCACTGAAACTGAAAAACGAATCGACCCAATTTCATAAAATTTGATAAGTAAGTCATTTGTATGTTACCCTGGTGCCGATTAGATTTGGGTACGATTCGGAAATAAAGATCCTGCCTTATTAGACATGTCCCGCAAAAATCGTCAATATCTAAAATAAAAGACTATGTAGGCTCAAATGAGTTCATTAAATGCTTGTTTATACGTCAATTTTGACGATGAATACAATAAGATCAACCCCATGACTAGGTCTAATCGTTCCCGAGATATTTTAGTTTTTTTGCATTTTGGCTGCGCCATTTTCCAGGCCAGATTAGTGTTAATGTCATTATATCCAATTTAATGAATTAAAAATAAATAAATAAATAAACAAAAAATGAATTCGGGTCTGTAGGAAAAGTCGTGCGCTGCCCACATCAGATTTCTTTTATTTGGATTTTGTGAGCCTGTCTATCACTGAAGAAGGAGATGCAAAGTATTCTCGAAACAGCTAGAGGCTGGACTATTTACTGGCTTGTGCTCGATTACTAGAGGCGTAGTCGCAAGGCAGACAAAACAGTGTCTAAGAAATAATTGAAAGTCAGTTACTTTTGTTTTAATTATATATGATTTAAATTAAACATATGAAACGGTCTGTGGCTAAATAAGCGAAGGGAAATGTCGACAGATTTCTGCTTCGATTTTTCTTCGAGCGCTGGGATATTATTCAGGAGAGGTAGGTCCATCGGCGCCAAGAGACGATTCATTTGAATTAAACTGACTGACTCTCACCTCCCCCTTGCTGCAGTTGCTAGAGTTGTCTAGCTAATTTGCGACACAATTTCCATTACAAACATTTGCAGAATTTCAAATATGTGAGGCCCTCGCTAACTATTGATAATGCCCCGACATTCGGCATGCCGTTGTCTATTGTAGTATATTTTGATTCTTTGGATTTTGAACATTGGGCTGGACAGGCGCCATAAGAAAGCACACGTTTGGAGGTAAGGAAAAAACCAGTTTTGACGAATCGAACAAAAAGTGTTTTAAAATACCCTAAAATGTGGAAAACAAAGTACAAACATTTTATTCGCTCATTTTGGCCCACGTTTAATATCCCCTGAAATTATTTTTCAGACTGTTCCACTGGCGATTACTTTTATTCCTTATAAAAGGAGCCTCTCTCTCGAAAACACATTTTTTGTTCCTAAATTCAAGTTGATTTAAATGAACTAAAAATAACAATTTTTTAAAACAACTCGATCGCAATGCAAATTTCAAGTTTTCAAGTTGTTTTCCCCAGATTAACGAAAACATCGTCAAAATTGCAAAAGTGACGCGCAGTGAATGAAAATGACACCTAATGGATGGATTAATTATTAAAATATTTTAATGCGAGGGTCACACTGAAGTTTTTTAGATACGGCTAAGTGGTACAAGTTAAACTTACGAATTCTTAGGTGTGTTCAACGTAGTCCCCTCTAACATCAATGTAATTTTGTAGGTGAATTTTTCAAAGATTAAATACTTCAAACCATCCATTTCTTGGAATCGCTGAAAAATATGCTTTTATAGCCTCATCCATTTCATCTTCGGAATGAAAACAACGCCCACATCATTGTTTTTTAGATTAAAAAATAGCAAAACTCACACATAGCAAGATCAGGAGAATAGGGTGGATATTCTATCACTTTGATATTTTCTTGTTCAAGAAATTCGACTGCCATTTTTGCTGAATGAGAAGATGCATTGACATGGTGAAGCATGATATCCTTAACATTCACTTCCTGAAGAATTTCTGGAAGACATTTAGTGGTGTACCAGTTAGTTGTAACTGTCTTCTGTCCCTCTAGCTTTATGGCTTTGACCAGACCTGCACTTCTGAAGAACACGGCATACATTACTTTTTTCATTGCCGGTTGTCTTTTCACCCTTGTTGGTTTGGGGTCATCTTCAAAGACCTATACTTTACTTTCTTGACATGTCGGAACGTCAAAACACGCTATGTACATTTCATCACCCAGTTATGATTTTAGAAATAATGCGGTGTCCACCATCATTAAGTCATTTTAGGATTTATTGAATGATTCTGACACGCTCCGCTTTTTGGTGTTCTGTTAAATTATGGGGGACCCAACGACAAACTAATTTTTTCATATGCAGTTCTTCATGAATAATTTTATGTATAGCTGCGGATCCAATGTTAAGTTTCTTCTGTATCATTTGGTAGGTGCAGAGATTATCATCGATTAACATTTTTCGAATGACAGACATGTTTTCTGGGACTACAGCTGACAAATGTCTTCCTGTGTGTTTTTTATCCAGGAGAGAATTTCTACCTCTTCTAAACTTCGTAAACCTTCTGAATACAGTGACACGAGATGTAGCATCCTTTCCATATGCTAACTGTTGACGTTGAAGACATTCTTCTTGATTGAGTCCCACTTTAAAATCATAGCTCGCTAATACTCTCGCGTCAACATTTTTCTTTTCTTTCAAAATTTATTCTACGTTAGCTAAATTGTAATTGTCGACACACATTATCATCTGTCGACATAAAAGCGTTCAAATTTAAAAATCAGACCAAAAATGTTTATCTAGCACATATCGTCTGCTCCTGTCTCAAAAATTTCAGTGCGACTCTCGTATATGGACTCCATCACTTATGGAAGATGCTACCAATATTAATAATTATTAATTTAGAGTTGTGCGGAATATATGTTTATTGAGTACTTGAAATAGTATTTATGTTGTCATCCGGAAAATCGCCCGATGTACAATTTAAAAATGAAAACACAGTACCGTGGATCTTATACATTATTTTGTGACTATAAAACTAGTCCTCAATTCATTGCATTATATAATGAAAGGCATGTGCTGCCCACACTAGATTTTTTTCGTTTATATTGAAACATCTTACAACTATAGCTTGCAACTACTTTTCAGGTTTGATACTGCGTCCTAATATCCCCATTTTCTAACACAATTATAAATGTATAGAAGAAAGTCTGAATACGATGGACTGTAAAAAATACAATCATCCCTGGCTGAACTCGAATCAGTAACTTTCATGCTAGTCCGCCCACAGAAATTGTGATTCCCCCTCCCTTTACAAACATGTCTTCTTCTTCGACCCAGACAGTGCGATCTACCCGAAAATGTAAGGAAGTGCCGCCCAATTTAGACCAGAAGCCAGTGCGGACGACATCCACAGAGACCGCACCTTCCTTCCCTTACCACCCACCTCTCGGAAGCATTTAGAGACCCACCTATTTAACATGCCCGCACTCCGCATGAACGTAGGAACCGCTTTGGACAGAATCAGAAATCGAACTCCAGTCGTCCGAGTGCAATTCCCTCGCGATAACCAGTGGGCTGTCCCACTCCCTACAAACATTTATTACGGCTCCCTCATCTTATTGTCTTAATTTTTTTTTTAATTTTTCATGTCTTCTCCATCAACTATCAATGGCCGGGCCCCCTCTGGAACCCGGGCCACCGAATCCTTTTTACTCCAGTGGTGTCCGTCCCCCTCTTATGGGTAACTCTGCTTTTAGTCCAGCCCGTGATAGCTGGGGTTTTTTTTATACAAGCCCCCGACACCAATCTTCTTTTTTTCTGCTCTTCTCTTATTGTTAGGGAATATTTTCCGTCCATGTTTCAAGGTGAATTCACAACTATCCACGTTGATATTTCAGTAGCCGAAATGGTTTGCGAAGATCAGCAGCTGTGCTGCTATTCTGTACACATGTTTTGAGGCAGTTCAGTACCAAATGGCGATTTGAATGGACTAGCCTGGCGTTCAATGATCAGAGATGTCGATCCGTGGCGGAACTTCAACGATTGTCCCTCCGTCAAATATATAGGCATGGTCAACCTATTCATTTTTCTCAATATCCATTTCCCAAATTTCTCTTAGTCCCTTTTTGTAGCTCTGCATCCCCGCTGCATTGCGGGATTTTGCGGTATGATAGTTCCGACTTTAATGTCGGAGAGTCAACTAAGGACGATTGTTTTTATTTCCGAGCCATCGTCTCCTGTCTTTAACCACTTATTTCATTCTTATGGATTATTTTACGTGGAAATTATATGAGAACGACTCAACTCCTGGTGTTGAATATTATATTGCTAAGACTTATCCTCTGGAATCGTAGGTGTGCACTTGAGATACAAGAATGAGTCCCAATTTCTGGAGAAACTAATAAGTTGATTCACAAGCACAGCGTAAACAGGAACACTATACTGCCCAACAGCACTTAAAGGCTCCATTTCATAAAATAAATGACACTTTTTCAAAATATGGACGAAAGTCAAAGTTCAATGGAGCTCGTAATTCGTCCACTGCTCTCCGACTGAGTGATGAATCCATTTTATAAACTCTCTATAGAAACTTCTAGAAATCTCCCATATCTCGCAGAATATTGGTGATTTTAAGGTGTTTCTCAAATCTTTGAAAATTCGCCTTTATCTCCTAATGAGCGATTAATAGCCCAATCTGGTCATTCTACTTCAAGCGTCGGCGTATGGCTACTTTAGATTCACGTTATAGAGAAGGATGCGTGTACGGTATTTTTCTCCTTCTGGTCTCGGAAAGAGACGATCGTAAGAAGGGGAAAAAGAGACTCCAAAACATTTTACAAGTTCGTAACAATAACATAAAAACCCATATATTGACTTCGATGTATTAAGATCATGCCCTTCATTGTGACGAGGTTTCCGTGGACATGGGATTGCCATTTTTATCCTTACTTTCCGAATCAAGTTATGTCTATACCGGAGTATGTACAGATGGTGCGAGGTTCCATAAGAGGTCGAATGAGTTCTTAAAGAGCCCATGTCGAGATCATAAGAGGTAGCCATTTTGAGACACACACTCTTGATTCTCCGGCCACACATTCTGCTACCGTTAACCTTTGGGTCGGTCGTGTGGTCTGGGTCTTCAACACTCTTGATTCATTCGTCCACTCGCACGGTTCGACAGACTGCTCGAACTGAGCTCTCGTGCATCTCGAGCATGCAACCTCATGACGGCGCAATTATTTCGTGAAAACATCATCCGCGAAATGCATTTGTTTTGACCGCATGAGGTGATCTGTCGATTTCTAATAAAAAAATTCAATCGTCATCCAATCTCATCTATTCGCGATTCAATACTTTTCTGCATTTCTTCTCCGTATGATCCGACAACGTAGAATGTACATAACAGGAATCGGTCGCAACGCAAAAAGAATAATCTCTCTCAGGATGGTCTTCACTGCAGAAATAAAACGAAATAATTCTCTTGTAGCGCGGACATGGATGATCATCCCAGTTTGAATAAAGATGGAAAGAGAAAAATTTTGACAGAACTTACTCTTAACTGCAACACACTTTAAAATTAAGAAATGTCCAACCATCGGGGCATGCTCCCTCCTTTTGCTCGGAATTTGAATAACGAGGTTTCCCCTTCACATTTGAAGGGCACTTTGGAAATTAATAATAAGGATTAAACGAACCGTGAGGCACCCCTCTTCCCCTCCCATCTCAAATTCGGAATTTTTGCTTTCACACGTAATATTGATTGGGAAAGTATTATTCTCCCGAAAATTTTAGATTTCGTGATTGAGATGCCCAAATTTGTTTTAAGACCTTCTGAGCAAGGAAGAAGTATTCTTCGTTTTGGCTATTTTTGGAGTGATGTCCGTCTGTCTGTCTGGGGTCGATTTCATGCGTAAATGACAGCGGCCACATGCAGGAATGGATTGTCTCGAATCTTTGTATCCGGTTATACTATTAAGAAATCTAGAATTAGGAAACTTTGAAATTCATTCTGTTTTGACGATACTAGTGGACTGTAATTTAGTTGAATGATAAAGCTCACAAGTAAAATCTTATCTACATTTATTTACACTATAATACAACATAATCTTATACCATAACAGATTGATTGCCCCATGGCGAATCCACGACAGACCATACTGTCAATATAATACTAAGACGAAGCTGACGATCCAGCAGCTACTTCCATGAAGGTTCGAAGTAGACAGACAAATTCGTTCCCGGTGCTGGCCCACTGGCGCTCGCCAATTTGCGAACTCTACCAAGAAGGACGCCAAGGCGCAATATACCGCCCCGCGTTGACATGTTGCAGTAACATTCAACTTACAATCTGTACAGAAGAAGATCGCTTACTATACGACTTAGATAAATAACTAAAAATGAGAATAGATACATAAACATCTAAATAGTTACATGATAAACACATAATACTAAATGAGTGCAAATACTATACTACATTTTCATATTTTCAATAGGTAATATACAAATTTTGGAGACAGCTCGAGTAAAAACACCTGTGGTAGTTTTAACTCTTAACTACTCGCACCTTATCATCCGGACCAGGTAGGATTTCTACAATTCTTCCCAGAGCCCATTTTAAAGGAGGTAAATTATCTTCCTTTAGGAGTACCATGCAACCGGTTTGGACATTATCCTTTTGAAACATCCATTTGTTTCTTTGTTGCAAATGATTAAGATAGCCATCGGTGCCAGGTAGTTTCCGTTAGCTTTGTTACTCTTTGCCATCTCGATAGTCTGTTATCGGCTAGTTCTAATAGTTGAGGTTCTGGAAAGGAGTCAATGGCACGACCATTCAAAAAAATGCGCTGGGGTTAGCACTTCAAATTCATTAATATCAGATAAGGGAAACAAAGGTCTTGAATTTAGAATGCCTTCTATTTGAGTAACAACGGTTAAAAATTGTTCTACTGTTACTCTAGCTGTGCCCAAAGTTCTTTTCAGGTGATACTTAAACGATTTAACTCCCGCTTCCCATAATCCGCCAAAGTTGGGTGAACGAGGGGGGGGATGAATTTCCAATTGATGAATTCAGATGACAAATAGTAAGCTATGGTTTCATCCGGTTTGCATACTAATCTATGTAGTCTTTTTAGTTCCGACTTAGCTCCGACAAATGTCGTACCATTGTCAGACATAATGGTTGAGCTCTTATCTCTTCTAACAAAAAATCTTTTGAGTGTGGCTAAGAATGCTTCAGAAGTGAGGTCTGACACTAACTCTAAATGGATTGCTTTGGTAGCAAGGCAAATAAATATGGCTACATAAACTTTACTATAGATTCCTTTTCTTTGATTTCGATATTTAATTTGAAAAGGCCCACAAAAATCTATCCCGCTATTCAAAAAAGGGGGATTAGGTGTTACTCTTTCTGAAGGAAGATTTCCCATTATTTGATTAGCTACTAAAGGCTTGTTTCTGAAGCATATGACACAATTATGTACAATCTTTCGTGCAAGAGATCTACCATTTAAAATCCAAAAATTTTGTCTTACATGACTCAAAAGTGACTGTGGTCCTACATGCAAAAATTTTGTATGATAACATTCTACAATTACTTCACTTAGTCTATGATTATGAGGCAGGATAACAGGATGCTTACTAGAATAATTCAACGTAGAGTTTTGCAAACGTCCACCTACTCTAATGATTCCCTCAGACTCCAAAAGGGGATTTAAGAACCTTAAGGGACTGTTACCCGTAAGGTCTTCCCTTTGTCTTAGGGATTTAATTTCTTTAAAACTCTTATGTCTCGTGATCATTATCATCCATTTTATGCATGATGATGCTTAATATTGTCTTGTGGTGCTTTGTTGATAAAATGCACGACATGTTGAATAAATTTCAGAGTTTTCGCTCCATAAAAAAACAAGAAAGATCAATCACGCATAAAACATTGATTATGAAACACTTACGAACTTCAATGTATTTTATTTAAACATGTCTAAAATGCGATACATTCCTCGGTAATATTTTTAAAATAATCACAATAATACATTAATTTATTATATCTGAAAACTTTAAACTTCATTGAAAAAAATGAACTTCATTCAAATGACGGCATTGTAATATAAATTGCCTGGTCTAAACATCTCTAAAAAACGATACATTCCTCGGTAATATTTTTAAAATTATAATACAACAATAATTTATTATATTTGAAAACTTCATCGAAAACAAATAAACTTTATTCAAATGACGTCATCGAAATATAAATTGCCTTTCTATAAAAGCAGCATTTCAATTATAAACTTTTTTCTATTTCTTTCATTCATCACAATACTACAATAATTTATTTTATTTAAAAACTTAAGACCATGAAGCCACAAGTAATTTAAATTCATGTTTAAAACTTCATCGAAAAAATAGTTTGCTTTTCTGTGTAAAATCAATGAATGTTTGTTTCATTCATATCATCTGTATTGCAGACTCCATCAGCTAAATAATTTTGCGTTAAAGAAATGCAGCAATTCTTATAGAATTCATTCTATATCTTTTGGGGTTTACATTCTCCATAAGTGAAAATTAGATTTTGTTGTAAAAATAATCAAATTTGAAGAATCATTTAAACTCAAATATATTGTCATTGCGCTGTTTCTGTATGTAGATGTACAGAATTTAAGCAAAAATAAAACGGTTTTAGGACGGATGCAACACTCAATATGAATTAAAAAGAACTTTAAAAATCACAATTTTGACACGAGATGGATGCCCTATTTTATTTTAAAGTGGGCCACGTGATCTCTTCATATAATGGTTACGTGATCTGTTCATATAATAGTTATGTGATCTCTTCATATAAAGGATGTAATTATTATTTTTATTTTTATTTAAAAAACTACTGAATATATTTTGCTGAAACTTTTTGTATATATATTTTATGGGATAATTTGAATATTTCCTAAAACTTTCGAAGCAATTTATGAAATTTTAAATTCACTTAAAAATGTTTGAAAAGGTCCCATAGGGTTCAATGTGTTTCATTTTTTCAACCTGGGTTCATTCAATCCAAAACTATTTGAGTGATATTATTCATTTATATTCCCATAGGTCTCACAGACAGTCTGAACAACATACTGAAATTTCATTTTGATAAAGTCATTTTTACGGCAGTTATCGTGCTAACGGACAGACAGACAGAATGAATAAAGTCATAAACACTTTTCAACTTTGTTGTAAAATGTTAAAAATTGCTGTGAGAGTCTTGATAGGGCTCTCGGCACTCTCAAGGAATAATATCAATGGTATCTGCAATTTATATCAAGATAAAGCTGACAGCTGTTGCGAAATAACAAAATATTGCATAGAACTTTTAATATTATCATCTATCTATTATCCCTGTTTGGTGTTGCTATCGAGTGAAAATAAGTGAAATTGAATAGGAAGATGTTGTGGTGCTATCTATTGTAAATAAGTCTTAATAATGTCATTTATATACAACAGATAATATTGTCAATAGTCATAAGTGTGTCAATAGTGTATAAAGTCATTTTTACGGCAGTTATCATGCTAACGGACAGACAGACAGACATAATGATCAAAATCATAAACACTTTTCAACTATGTTGTGATTTCCTCTTCTAGATTTTTGATAACAAAGCCGTATATAAAGTTTCGTAAAAGTCAATTAATATGTGTGGCTGCTATAGTGTTCACAAGAAATCAACCACATACTTCAAACAGAGAGACACCCTTCCAAAATTTGTGAAAACGTGTTGAGGCGGTCTTAAAACATATTGGCATCCAAATCTCGAATTCGAACTCTTTCGCGAAACCGATACTTTCTCTATTCTGTATTACATAATATGAGAAAGTAAACATTGAGTCGCTTAGCTTCCAGCAACCATTGAAAATTGTCTATTCGGAGCACGCATTTCTCTAAAAACTACCTCTTGGCTATCATTCAAATATTTTAGGATGGCTTAACTGCCAGTGCGTACGGGTCGGGTATTTAGGGTGTAACGCAGGGGGTTCCACGACTAGCGATTTATGATCAGCGAGTACCAGCATATGGACGAAGTAAGTATTTATCGGATAATATTTAAAGCATATATCAAAACACTTATAAACAAAAAGATCAATCATGCTTAAAGCATTGATTATGAAACTCTTTCCAACTTCAATGCAATTTTATTTAAACATGTCTAAAATGCAATACATTTTTCGGTAATATTTTAAAACTTATCATAATATTACATAAATTTATTATATTTGAAAACTTAAACCTTCATCGAAAAAAATGAACTTCATTCAAATGACGGCATTGAAATATGCATTGCCTGGTTTACACATCTCTAAAATACGATACATTCCTCGGTAATAATTTTAGAATTGTCATAATACTACGATAATTTATTATATTTGAAAACTTCATCGAAAACAACTGAAATTCATTCAAATGACGTCATAGAAAATATAACACGCCTGGCTCTCTCTATAAAAGCAGCATTTCATTCATAAATAATTTCCCATTCATGTCATTCATCACAATACTATAATAATTTATTTTATTTAAAAATTAAGACCATGGAGCTACAAGTAATTAAACTCTATGCGTAAAACTTCATCGAAAAAAAACGTCCTTCTCTTTGTAAAATCAATGAATATTTCATTCATATCAGCTATGCAGACTCCATGAACTAAATGGTTTTGTGTTAAAGAAATACAGCAACTCTAATACAACTCATTCTACATATTTTGTTTACATTTTACATAGGTGAAAAATAGGCTTCGTTGTAGAAATAATCAAATTTGGATGATCATTTAAACTCAAATATATTGCAATTGTGTTGTTTCAGTATGTAGATACACGGAATTTAAGCAAAAATAAAGTGGTTTTAGGACGGATTCAACACTCAATATGAATTAAAAGAACTTTAAAAATCACGATTTTGAGACAAGATAGATGTCATATATTATTTTGAAGTGGGTCATGTGATCTTTTCATATCATGGTCACGTAATCGCTTCATATAGGAGGTGTCATTATTATTTTAATTTTTATTTAAAAAACTACTGAATATATTTCGCTGAATTTTTTTTTATATATTTTATGAAACAAATTGCATATTATCTAAAATTTTCGAAGCAATTTGTGAATTTTAAATCAGCTTAAAAAATGTTTGAAAAATGAGGTCCCTTAGGGCTCAATGTATTTCATTTTTTCAATCCGGGTTCAATCCAAAACTAATTGGATGATATTATTCATTTATATTCCCATAGGTTCTACAAACCGTCTGAATAACATACTAAAATTTCATTTTGATTAAGTCATTTTTACGGCAGTTATCGTGCTAACGGACAGACAGACAGAATGAACAAAGTCATAAACACTTTTCAACTTTATTGTAAAGCGTTAAAAATCTGATGTGGGCAACACATGAATTTCCTTATGCAATGAATTGACTCCTTTTACAAAAAATAATATATAAGATCCACTTACTGTGTTTTTACCGTTGAATCGTACATTGAGCGATGTTACGAATGACAACATGTAAAACTATTTTAAAACACCTAATTAACTTATATTTCGCGCATCTCTAAATAAACAATTATCAATATGGATAGCATTCTCAATAAGTGATAGTGTCCATGTATTAAAACCTTTTAGGAATTAATTTAACAATTAGGCTTCAGTTTCACGAAATGAGCGTCATTTTTGCAATTTTGACGATATACTTGTCAATCTGGGTTTCCTCAATCTAGTGAAGTATCGCCAAGTTGACGATACTTCGCTAGATTAATCGCCAAGCTTGCCAAAATCTAGCCAATCGTTATGGATGGGGAAATAAGTTATTCTTAAAGCAGATAAATGACTATTAGCGTCCAAATACAAAAGTGTTGCCCAAATATCTTCCCTCATGCATGGAACGAACTAGATCCACCAGTATGATGTGATCCAATTTATCGCATGTTATTACATATAAAAAGTGAACATAGTGTTCATAATAGTTAATATTTTTATGTGATATTTTAATACATATTTTTTTAAATGTGCGATATCTCAAGAATGGTTCCTGCTAGAGTTTATGTCAATCGTTTTCAAAAGAATAATTACATAAGAAATGATTATTTGAGTCACTTTAGTACAAGTTTTTGGTTTTTGATGATTTTTTTCAAAATTTTAGAAAATTTAGGGGGGTTCGGAACATTCGATTGCGTTTAAAAACAATAGGCTTCCAGTATACACGGATTGTAATTTTCGCACCCAATGTCGTTAGAATCGCTCCATTCGTTCGTGAGATATTGTCTCCACAGACTCACTGACACATAGACATCACCTCAAAAACGTTTGATTCGTGTTCAAGAAGTTTTGAAACGTGTCAAAAACTCGAATTCGAATTTTTGACCCCGTTACAATACTTTCCTTATACATTATACTATGTATATAAGAAAAGTAATGAAATCAGAATCTTTATAAACAAACCAATAAGATGAAAATAATTGCTTCTTCTATGTGTTAACCTTTATTTATGACTGCATTTCAAAATTTAGACAACTCGTTCTGGCGATATTTTATGCCATTTTTCTTGTATCACTTTTCATTATCGCCATTCGCTCGCCATTTTTCTTGTATCAGAGCTCTTCTTCAGAAGTTGAATAAGCTTTTCAGACTTTTTGGACCGGTTCATCTCACAACATTTGAATTGGATTGAGATCTAGTGGTTCTTGTAGCCAAAGTATAACTTCAAGCTCTCTTTCCTAAATAATTTTTCCTAAATAATTCTAACCTAAATAATTTTTACAGATCGTTTCTGGATGTTTTGTATTATTATCCTATTATTATGAATGTTTGACCAAACACGAGTAGCTCAGATGGAGCATTTTATTTTCAAGGATGTAACAGAATTGCTCTTTCTTTGTGTTTCCTGAAGATATTGCCAACTGCATTTCCACCCAAACAGCCGTCTATCATCAGAGAGCCTGTTTCACAGAAGGAATCGAACATTAACCGTGCATCCGTTCAGCTACAGACCTGCGAACAAAGACCCTTTGTCTTGTACAAAAAACTTCAAATTTGGATTCGTCACTCCAAAGAACTGTCTTCCAATTATGACTCGTCCAGTTATTTGCCCAATTTTTAGTCCACTGCCATCGTTTGTTTTTGTTGGATCTTAAGAGTGGTTTATTTCACTGATACTCGTCCAAAGCAGGCCGTATCAGAAAATCTGCGATTCAGTATATTCTTTTCCAAGTTAATCTGAAAAACTGCGTTTGTTACATCTTCTAATTAACCTCCTGTCGTTAGTTGGAGTTATAATCTTGGATCTTCCCATCGTCTTGTCATGATCGTAGGTATAGACCGTATCGTAAGACAGGCCGTGACATCACGAATGGCGTAACTTAATTCCCAGGTCGTCAAGCTGACAACTTTTTAATTCATTGCCGGACTGGGCGCCCAACTTTATATTCAAGACTCTTAGTAGTATCGCAATATCTAGAGTAAGAGTGAGGGAACGAAGGAATGGGATCGCTTATAAAATTTTATTTTGCATTGAGATTTAAAATTTATATTTTCATAAAGCTCTTTCTTTTTTTCATCAATACATTTTGAAATCGGTTCGGTTGTTGTATGGGGTTGATACTCGGATATGGTTAAACGGGATTGAGAAACCGTTATGGGAAATTATGCAAAAGGTTCAAGGGGAATTTATTTGAAAGCATAATTCTATTGTTTATTGCTTTGTTATCAGAGCCAGTTGATTAATAATTCTACTGTACCTCGTTAATGGCTGTGAATTGGGGAACCGTCATTTTAAGCTAAGATGGCTTCGCAGCTAGAATACATTCAATTTCATCCCGCTCAAACATTTCGTATCTCAAACTACTTCAGGGATGGTAAATTTCAAAAGACACAAGAAGGAATGCTTCGTATAATTTATCTTCTCAAAACAAGCATCTTTTTGACAACAACTTAAATGTATTTTTTTCAGAAAGGGTTATTCTTAATTACGTTTGTAAAAGTATTCGCTGGCAAAAGTAATTTTGTTCCAAATCATTCGGGAGACGAAAGTCTGCGTTGATTTGTGTCTCGGAGATTTTTTTCTTCTTGGAATTAAAATTATTAATATGCATAGTTTGAGACCATTTTACAATTTAGGCAAAAAAAGAAAAAAAAAAGGAAAGAAAGTTGATTTTTGCTCGCTCGTATCATTTTTCTTTTTAAAGTTTAATATATTACTTCGAAGAAAATGCGTTTTCGGGAATCATTTTAATTTTAAAAAATCTGATGTCAGCAGCATACGACTTTCTCTACACACTTATATTCATCTTCTCTTTATTTCATTAATAATTCATTAAACTAAGTTGAATGGAACAAATTAATACTCATCCTATATTTTAAATTAGATTGAATTCGCACTTTTAATTCAATTTTCGTTTTCATTGGGCAACTGAACGCATTTTAAAAGGCGGCGTGGCAAAAATGCGGAAACACTAAAATATCTCGAGAACGGTTTGTCCTAGAGTGATAAAATGGGTCTTATTCTGTTTATCGTCAAAAATTACGTATATAATATGCATTTAATTCATACATTTGAGCATATTCAGTCTTTTTATTTTATATGTTGACGATTTTTGAGGGTCAATTTGTAAAAAAGGCAATATTTTTTTGTTCCAAATAGTATCAAAATCTAATCAACTCCAGGGTAACCTACAAGTGCTAACAACCCTGTACATAACTACCCAATTTTGTGAAATTCAGTCAATTATTTTTTTAGTCAAAGTGGATACATGCGATTTTTGAGGGCTATTTCGCAAAAAGGGCAGGATTTTTTTTTAATCCCGAATTGTATCAAAATCTAATCAACACCAGGGTAACCCACAAGTAACTTAACTAACACATTTTCTGGCACTTAGTTAATTAGTCTTTGAGTCAGAGTGGATACATACATTGCACAGACTGCCACACACAGACATTACACTAAAATTGTTTTTTTAGAGATCCCAAAACGTGTCAATCCAGTGAAAACTCGAGTTGCGATTTTTGGTATGATTCCAATCTATCCCTATACATTCTTATGTATTGTACAGAAAGTCATTCAAAGTTCGAGTGTCAACCCAAAATAAAATGTATGCATACGAAATAATTTCAGTAATACAGGGACAACATATGAGTATATAAAACACAGATCTATATCGGCATAGCTTAAAATGATTTAAAGAAGGCTAAATTATATATTAGAAATTATATATCATCAGTTATAATTTATATATCAGAAATTTCCACATGGCGATCCGCGTTTTCAATCTACATAAATTTTATACCCTGATTTTCATTCACATAAATTTTATACCCCAACGAACTTTGACATATCACTCTGTATCCATGTGGCGCAAAGGACTTAATGCGGGTTCTGGGGGTGGTACAGCAACCCAGTGGTTAGCGTGTGGGGATTGCACTGATCCATTAAATGCTTGTTTTATATATCATTGTTGGTAAAGAAAAGAATAAGACTAACCCTAGCCGTTGGTTTTTCGCTTTAAAAATAAGTCCAGTCACCCAATGAAAACGGAAACTGAATGAACAGTGTCCATTCGGCGTTATTTCAAATGATGATGCGTGTTAATTTGTGCCATTAAACTCAATTGGATGAATTGTTGGAGACAAAAATAAAGAGAAAGCGAATAGGAGTGTGTAAGGAACGTCATGTGCTGCCCGCATCAGATTATTTTATTTCAATTTTATGACCCATGTTTGCTCATGAAGAATATTGCGAAATGATCTTTACTTTTATAAAAGGTAACCGGAATGCATTCAAAAGATTCTACGCTTCCCAATGCAAGTCATCTCAATATTCTACTCTAAGGTCCAATCGTCTGAATACGTTAATATTGTTTCATTTAGAGGTTGCTAGATTTGGCATGACATCAGGCTATGAATGGTACTCCTGCTATTCCGGGTACCCTAGTCCATTCCCCAGATTTTAGAGTTTCTTATTTTTTTTTCTGGCGGACAAAATACTATCACGACAGTGTTCTACCACTTGGATTGATTTTTTTTTCTATCTCTATGTTCGTGATCGATGTATAATGAACTGTCATTTTATCTATTCACAATGCATAGAAGCACACTAGTAAAAATTGAACTATATTTATTTACACTATCATACATTCTAAACCTACTCCATAACATTTCTGCCCCATGGAAACTCAATTACAGACCATACTGTAGATATTACTAATAAGTAGCCGACGTTACGGCAGTTACCTCAACGGAGGTTCTAAGCAGACTAACTATTATTTCACTGGCGGTCGCGAGCTCTTCTACTAAGGACGCCAAAGCGCAACACTTTGAAGGAGAGCGAGATTCCCCCATAAGAAGGTGTCAGCCCCTGAATTTATCTCACCATGTAACACCATAAAGGTTTCCTATGCAGCTGAAAAATAAGAATAATTCTCTCTTTTTTTTTAAGACATTTCCCTTAGATACCCTGTATAATCCCAGCACATCACTCAAGTGCTTATACATCCTACAAAGGATGCTAAAATTTCATAACAATTTGCTAAAATTGCTGAAAGAATAGACAAGAATTCGACTTTCAAGCTTTTTGGGAGTTTCTACTGCCTGTACGCCAAAGAAGGATTTTTTTTTTTTTGCTTCCGAAGCCTACTTATATTTCAGTTGTATGTGCTTTAATTTAAAAACATTTTATTCATTAATATATATATATAGATTAATTCATTATGCATATACAATTTATATTTTCTATCCACGAAAAAGCACCCATATTTGAATTATGACGCGTTCTTGTTTCTTTTTATATGCAATTTTAAAAATATACTCTGCTTAGACGATATTAAATAATTCATTTCCTGTCGGCAATTTCAAGCAGAACAAAATGAAAATTTCATTTGGATAGATTATTTTTTACTTTCCCTACACTACACGGTGATGTGTAGGAAAGTATTGGAATCGAGACGAAAATCGCAACTCGAGTTTTCACGACCTCTAGAACATTTATAGTGTGACGGTTGTGTATGTCTGTCTAGGCTATGTATGGATCCATTCTAACTCAAAAACTTCATAAAATTGGGTAGATCAGTCTCTACTGCTGATTCGATTTGGGTGCGATTAAAAAAAAATAACCTTATTTTTCGAAATGTCTCGAAACAATCGTTAAAATCTGAAATAAAAGACTACGTATGCTGAAATGCATTCATTAAATGCTTGTTAGTTTTTTGACGACGAAAAGAATAATATGCACTCCAGAACGAGTCGTTCGCGAGATATTTCAGTCTTTCACGTTTTTGCAACGTCGGGTTTGAGAGTAAGTCTGGTCACGAAATGTAAACGGAAGCTTAATTAAAAGTGTTCAGTGTCATTCCAATGAATGATGCGTGTTATTGAGTGCCATTCAACTCGATTTAATGAATTAATAATGAAGTACAGAGAAAATGAATTGGAGTCGGCAGGGAAAGTCATGTGCTGCTCACATCAGATTCTTTACTTTCCCTACAATACATGGTCATTAATCTATAGGGAAAGTATTGGAATTAGGTCGAAAAACTGAATTCGAGTTCAATTTCGGATTTACACGTTTTGAGACCTTTAAAATGCGACCTCTGGAGCAGGAGGAAACTATGTTTAGCGTGACGCCTGTGTGTGTGTGTGTGTGTGTACGCCTGTGCAACGTATGTAACCACTCTAACTGAAGAATGAATGGACCCACTGCCAAAAAATTAGCAAGTCACCTATCTTTGGTAATTAATGTCATGCAATAAAGGTTAAGTCAGTTGAGGGTAATCCTGGAACTGATTAGATTTGGGTACGATTCGGCATAGAATAAAAATCTGACACCAAACGGATTAATGAATAATTACTATATAATATAATGGAGTATAGTTCTTAGCTGATGCTAGTAATATTTTCAATAATCAGGTTATATTTGCGCGAAATATAAATTAATTGGGTAGTTGAAAATAATATTATATGTTGTCATCCAGATACACGCTCAAGGTCAGTGTGCTTGCAATATATGTATTTCTAGGGTAAAAGGTTTAAAATATTTATTTAAACCGTCAATATTATAGAAATAAATGAGTAGCGTAATACCAATTAGAACTGAAATAATAAGGAATATTCCTATGTATTCACATTTATTTTACCTTAACCTTAACCTGTCCATGCTAAGAAGACTGGAGAAAAGGTTATTTTCGGTCCTCCATCTTGCTTTTTCGATGTTTGTACAACCAGCATCGAACTGGATATTGCGGGTACAGTGGGCACTGTACTACGGGGGTCAGGTGACAGAAACTGGAGGGCAGGGGGTGCTTTCTAGATTCTCATCGGAAAGGACGATGGGACTCGCAGAGTCCGAGTATTATGATGAATGCATAATCAAGAATCTGTGTCAATATTTAGGTGTAATAAACGTGTTTGTGTGATTCTAAGAAAGTGTGCTTAATAATGACAGAAGGAAGAACTATCGAGCTGGCAAGGCGACGAGCCATTAAAATGAAGGCCAGTTCGTCACACCTTTCAATTTCTTTGTATCTCCTTACATTCTGAACCATGTCTTGTCTCGCAACTGTGAAAAAATACAGATTCATTAAACTGATCATTGGGCAATCTTAATTTAAAAGTAATCAGAAATAACATATTCTCAATACTATGGAAAACAAATTCTCAATACTATGGAAAATGGAAACTTTACTAACAGCAGCGCCATCTAGATTGTAAAAGCGTTATGTCATTTTGAAGTGTTTCATCCATAGAAGTTCTTTCCTTCTCACTAACTCCATGATTCAAACACTGTACTGCGGATCTGATCCATTCTAATGTCGCACTGAAAAAAGTAAAGTATTTACAGTATGTAGAAAAAGTGATGCGCTGCATACATCCAATTTCTTAACTAAATGAAATTTCGGTTGAAAATACTGGCACTGGCTTGAACGCAGCTGAAATTTAGAATGCAGAACTGACATTTATAATATCTCTTTTGAAACAAGAATCGGGGAAATTACTTTTCGTAGAAACCAAATGATGAAATACCACGGTTAATAATATTCATATTTGGGCTTACTTTTGTTATGTAGATTTAAAAACTACAACAAACCATTCCTTGCAGAATGTTTTAATAACATTGTAAGCGAGACTTTCGTAGAGGACTGTGGTTTAAACGCGGCTGAGACAAAATCAATGAATGCGCGCGATGTTAAAACAATACAAATCACAAAATATCGGATGTCGTGTAATACGAGAGAAAAGACCAGAGAATAATGCCGTTTGGAATGAGAGTATTCGACCGCAGCCGTTTGTTTCCTACCGCGAATATATTAATATCAACCCTTTAAATTATGCCCGAATCAGAAATGTAGTAAGATTATTGCATTGGGTATGTACATGAATTTTCAATTGCTAGTTTGGCATGTCTCCAGGAACTTCGGTAAGATATTGCCAAAGGTTGAACACAATAATTTTTACATCTGATTCACAAAATACTAATTTTTAAATGTGGTGTACAATTACTTCTTAAAAGGTGGTGTACACTCATATTTCAAAGGTAGTGTACGCTCATATTTTAATGGTGATTTACACTAATATTCTAAAGGTGGTATACACTAATATTTTAAAGGTGGTGTACACTACTATTTTAAAGGTAGTGTACACTCATATATTAAAGGTGGTGAGTGATTCACAATAATTTTGTAACATATAATCATCTTCTCAGACAGTATACGTAGGCTGCACACATTTAATTTTTCGTTAATTTTTCGTGAAGAATGCAACATAAAAATATCTCAGTTACATTTCTCACTTATACGTAGGATTAAGGAAGTATTGTTTTCACGAACGTTTATTCATTTCGATATTTGGATACCAATATATATTTTAAGACTTCCTGAACACGTTTGGACTATGTTTGGAGTGGACGTTTAGACTATTTCCATCTGTCTGTCTGATTTCTGTGGTCGATTTCTTATGAATATTCGTGGCTACTAACGTGTACACAAGAGTTTCACAAAATTTTGTACCCGACTTTGTTATCAAAAAATCTGATGTGGGCAACACATGACTTTCCTTATATAATGCAATGCATTTACTACTTTTACAATAAAAAAATAGGTTTTTCTTATAGTAGATACTTATATTCTTTCCAAGATATTGAATTTTCGTTAATTAATCGTCATGATTTAGTGTCATTTTTACCCATTTGGCGAGATTTTCGTTAATTTGGCAACATTTAAAAAACTCGCCAAGTTGGCGACATTCCAGCGAATGTGTCGCCAAAATCTCGCCAAGCGTTATGGATGGAAAAATAATTTATTTTTATAGCAGATAAATAACTATTGGCGTTCAAATATAAAAGTATTACGCAAAGTTTCTTTTCTCATGACTGGAACGAGCTAGATCCATGAGATGATGTCACCCAATTTATCCCATGATATTACATATGAAATGTGAACATGTTTCTCAACAGTTAATATATTTTTTTAATTTATGGGATTTTTTGATAAATTTATTTCAAAAATGTGCAATATCTCAAGAACGGTTCATGCTAGCGTTCTAAAGTTTATGTCAATCGTTTTCTAAGGAATAACTACAAAAGAAAGGTCTATTTGCGTAACTTTATTAAAGGTTCTGATTTTTTAATGATGTTTTCAAAATTTCACTCAAAAATTTAGGGAGGTTCTGAGCATTCGATTACGTTTAAAAACAATAGGCATCCAGTATTCACGGATTGTGATTATTGTACCAAATTTCATTCGAATCGCTATATTTGTTCGTGAGATATCGTCTCCACAGGCTCACTGACACACAACACATATACTTTCACACACACACACATCACCTAAAAAATGTTTGATTCATGATCAGGGATGCTTGAAACGTGCTCACGTCGAAAACTCGAATTCGAATTTTCGACCCCGTCACAATACTTTCCTTATACATTATGTATAAAAGGAAAGTAAAAATCAAGAACTATACAGATTTTTTTTATATTTGAGAGGAAACTGTATTCGTAATTTTATATATATATTTTTTAACATGGCAGCATAGGGCAAAATGGACATATAATCATGCAAAAAACGGTGTTAAAAGATCCTTATTAGTTTCAATCATGAAGGTAAAAGTATGCAGCTAAAACTTTATATTAAGAAAACGTCCCTATCGTTTAAGACGATCATTCAGGTGAATCTGGGCTAAGATAAGGAGTCCTGCACTATATGCTTTTCTAGTGCGAAAGGTCTAAAATAGCTATTCAAACTCTTCATTTTGTAAAGTAAATAATGAGCGCAACGCTCATTATTTACATTTCCGCAGGTAGAACTGAAACAATAAAGTCTATTCCTACGTATTCAAAATTATTTTACTTTTCAATTTATTTACATCGCCCTCTATTCTTCAATTATAAAAAAACGAATTAAAAGATAATCAAAAATCTGATGTGGGCAGCACATGACTTTCCTTATATAATGCAATGAATTTATTACTTTTACAGTTAAAAAAAATGTTATTCTTATAGTAGATACTTATATAGTAGATATTCTTTCCAAGATATTGAATTTTCTTCAATTTATCGTCATTTTCATTGCCTTAGCATCACTTTTATCCATTTGGCGAGATTTTCGTTAATTTGGCAACATTTAAAAATCTAACCAAGTTGGCGACATTCCGCCAAATTTGTCGCCAAAATCTTGCAAAGCGTTATGGACGGAGAAATAAGTTATTCTTACAGCGGATAAATGACTATTGGCGTTCAAATACAAAAGTATTACTCAAAGTATCTTTTCTCGAGAATGGAATGAGTTAGATCCACGAGACTGATGTCACCGAATTTATTGTATGATATTACATATGAATGGTGAACATGTTTCTTTACAGTTAATGTATTTTTTATAATTTATGGAATTTTTTGATAAATTTATTGTAAAAATGTTCAATATCTCGAGAACGGTTCATACTAGTGTTCTATAGTTTATGTCAATCGTTTTCTAAGTAAAAATTACATAAAGAAAGTCTATTTGCGTAACTTTATTAAAGATTTTGATTTTTTGATGATTTTTTCAAAATTTCACTCGAAAATTTACGGGGATTCTGAACATTCGATTGTGTTTTAAAACAATAGGTTTCCCTTATTCACGGATTGTGATTTTTGTACCCAATTTTATTCGAATCGCTCCATTCGTTCGTGAGATATCGTCTCCACAGACTCACACACACACACATCACTTCAAAAATGTTCGATTCGCGATCAGGCATGCTTGAAACGTGCTCTCCCGCCGAAAACTCAAATTCAAATTTTCGACCCCGTCACAATACTTTCTTTATACATTATATATATATAAGGAAATTAAAAATGCATGCACTCAATACTAAGCCCTTCTATTGTGTCAACTGACTATTGCAGATACTTTGCGATATCTCGATCTAATTCTCAAAGCATTATGGTATTTTCAAGCGTTTTATCTCCTATCTTTCGTTTCAATCATCATTGTTAAAAATAGCAGTGATGCAATTTTTTTTGTTTATGTAAAACCTACTTTGTTATCTATCTACTAACTATTTTGTTGTATACATCGACTATGCAATTCTTATGGAAATCGTGTTCTTAACTAGGGAGCCCTAGAAGAGGCATTAACAAGTCACTGTGCATGCTCCGTCGCATCCGAAATGCTGCAAATCAGTTCGTAGCGTCCACATCCATTTGAACGCAAAGCTACAAGCTTCCTCCGTCACCAAGGTTGTCCGACTCAAATAGAAATGCAGCAATCTGGTACCTCCACTCCAGCTATCCGATTTCTCTGAACAATCGTTGGTAATGCTCTTAGGAAGGTAAATGCATTAAAATGATTCTCGTTCTGCATAATTAGAGGACAGACAGCATTCTAACAGATGCATTTCTATCTAAAACCATCGAACTCATTGTGTGAAACTTATATTTCTAAGTGCTTTCATTTTTATATAAAATCTATTGAAATAAAATTGAAAATAGGCCTGTTTATTTGAGTGTATGTGTGTGTGTTTGTCTCATCATTATGGGAAAACGCCTGCACCGACTTGCATGAAAATTTCGGGATAGACTTGGATGAGTTCCACTTAAAATTGAGTATATGTTTCTAGTTTCTAGAATAAGAACTTATCGCGATACTAATTATCCATTATTAACCTTCCATTGAGATAGCATTATGGAGACGATATTTCCCCGCACATGTATTTGAAGAAAGTGATACCATATGGCTTAGTAACGGATTTAAATCCAATGTGTTTATGTGGCAGACGATTTTTACTCATTTTTCTTCGATTTAAATAAAAAAGAAACGTGTCTATCAATACATTTTATCGGAATTGCATTTTAGATTCGATTCTATCCATTACGGTTTCAAGATGACGGGGATGATTAATATTTTCAAATTCTTACGTCATCTGTTTTATTTTGGTAATTTTTTTTTAAATCCATATATTATAGTAAGGGTATATCTTCTAATACACGGGTATAACCTATTAATCTACGAAAATATAAGTAGTATGGGTATATCTTCTAATTCACGATAATGTAAGTAGTACTTCTAATACAATTTTAGCGCTTCTACTTTGGTATATATCGATTCAATTTTAGATTTTCTGTCAATTTGTTTACAAGCAAGGTCAGGATGTTTTATTCTAAAGATCATTTTGTAGAGCGAGAGTAGAGATTTCTGAACCTCTTTCTAGGAACCTTCATTTAAATGTTTTAATAGAATGTTTTGAATAACCGTGTCATTTAGTAGGCAACTGCCATCATTGTAAATTTAACTATTGTTTATATTGCACATTCCGTACGAAGAACGGATACACGGCTAGTAGAATATAAAGTAGAAATAAACGTATACGTATATAAAATAGGGAGAATTTGAAAGAATTGCATAATTTTCCTTTTATAATCATTTAGATTAAAATGTTTTCTTATTGTCTAAGGGTAGAATCGATCTTTCAAAAACAGCAACATAATTTGAATGTGTGAAATCAGAGTCATGATAAAAATATATAGAACAAATGCGCATTAATTCTTTATTAAAAATCAGTATTTAGTAATCGACTCTATATTTTCAATATTGTCTTCTTATATAATTATTATATCTGAAGTACATTTATATCAAAAACGCAGGTACTTTGATTAATTTAACAGCATACAACTCAATAGTACCATGAGGAAAAAATTTCAATGTCAAAGAAAACAAGAAAGATAAATCATGCATAAAGCATTGATCATGAAACACTTTCCAACTGCAATGCAATTTTATTTAAACATCTCTAAACTGAGATATATTCAACGGTAATATTTTTAAAATTATCACATTACTACAATAATTTATTATATTTGAAAACTTCATCGAAATAAATGAACTGTATTCATATGACCTCATTGGAATATAAATTGCCTGGCTCTCAGTGAAAACGTAGTAAAAAATTTCACTCATAACCATTTATTCCATTCCTTTCATTCATCACAATACTACAGTAATTTATTTTACTTAAAAACTTAAAACCATAGAGGTAAAAGTAATTTAACTCTGTGCTTAAAATTTCACCGAAAAAGTCTGGTATAAAATCGTTTTTTCTCTATGTAAAATCCACAAATGTTTCATTCTAATCAACTATATTGCAGACTCCAGCGCTAAATAATTTTGCGTTAAAGAAATTCAGGAATTCTTATACATTTCATCTTACAGTTTGATGTGTTTATAATCTCCATAAGTGAAAATTAGGTTTCTTTGTAGAAATAATCATAGTTTGATGATCATTTAAACTCAAATATATTGTAATTGCGTTGTTTCAGAACATTGATGCATAGAAATTAAGTAAAAATAAAGCGGCTTTAGGACGGACACAACACCAAATGTAAATTAAAAAGAACTTTAAAAATCACGATTTTGACACAAGATGGATGTCCTACTTCATTTTGAAGTGGGTCACGTGATTTCTTCCTATAATGACCACGTGATCTCTTCATATAATGGGTGTCATTATTATTTTAATTTTTATTTAAAAACGACCGAATATATTTTTCTGAATTTTTTTTTATATATTTTATGGGATAATTTGAATATTTCCTAAAACTTTCGAAGCCATGTGTGTATTTTAAATCCGCTTAAAAAAAGTTTGAAAAATGAGGTCATATAGGGTTCAATGTATTTCAATTTCTTCAACCGGGATTCAATCCAAATCTAATTGGGTGATATTATTCTTTTATATTCCCATACGTCCGCAGACCGTCTGAACTACCTATTAAAATTTCCTTTTTGATGAAGTCATTTTTACGACAGTGATCCTGCTAACGGACAGACAGACAGAATGAATGAACAAAGTCGTAAACACTTTTCAAAGTGTTAATAAAAGCATATTTTATTTTTCCTTATTGTAAAGGGAATATTCATTTCAAAATATTATGAATGCCATTCAGTTTTATAATGTCTTTCTTTAAAACCTTTTTAATTTGAATACTGAAATTTTTTATCCGAATCTTATGAAATTCGTCGAAGTATCCAACTTTTAGATATGTTACAAGGTGGCTCCATTCCTTTCTCGTTGAATTTTATCCCAGTCGCTACATCGGAGATGTATTAAAAAGTAGGCTCTCGACGGGCTACACAAGCGGAATGGTGTTTTTACAAGGAGCAATTCCTTCCAGCAACACCATACATTTCAAAAAATCTTGCCGCCGAATTGCAGCAATTCTTTCGTACTCGGCAATAAAAATGACTCAATTTCTGAGTGGCGAACTAATCAGAGGACGATAAGATTGGACGTCACACCGCCGACTGCAATGCAAGCAGATCGAAGCAGCTCAACTATGTTAGAATATGGAGATGGGAAAAAAATAATAGAACTTTTACCAAATTACAAACACCTGTGGGATATAAAAGATCCAAATGATACGAAAAAACACAAAAGAATGTTTCTTGAAATGAAATGGGCGGAGGAGGGGTGCGTTACAATGACGGGGCATAAAGTATCCTGGCCGGGCGGAATGGTTGAAGTCTGGAGATGGAAAAATATGAATAGACTTTTACCAAATTACAGACACATAAAATATTCAAATTACACGAACAACAGACACTAAAGAATGCTTTTTGGAATGAAATGGGCGGCATTAGAAAGAAGGGACATGTTGAAGAGAAGGTGGTCTAAAGTAGGATGGACGGGCGGAATTGCCGAAGTTCGGCAATAAAAATGGCCCTGTGTAATAACACCATAGCTCTTGCTGGGGCTCCACTCCTAGTTTGCTGATACTCATCTCTTTCACATCGGACGTGTAGAAAGCGAGTACCTTTGTTTGGGTAATTCGCTCCCCTCCCCTACAACCACATAGCCGTCCTCATGTCCCGGTATAAATCTTACAACTTACAAGTATAGATAAGCTGAGTTTCTTCTGCTATCCAAAATAGCAGAACTTGCCACATGATCCAATACTCCCAGACTCTGGGCGTGGTGAGTGGAACAGGTTGTTGGACAATGCTGTAGCGAGTGGATCCTGACCCTCGGTTCTCGGAGATTCTCGGAAGATAGAACTCTGGTCTCGTAGAGTGGGTTTTAGATCACGTGACAAATTCGCTATGTTGGATAGCTATGCCTCAATACAGTAACAGTAGTAAGCCCCGCCCACTTGTGGGTCTATTATATAAGATCCATGCTTTCCCGGCTCACCAACGATCGAGAATACCAGAAGCTCGGAGTTTGCCTCGCTCATAGACAGTCTATGGTCTGGCCTACTAGGCACGTATAATATGCCCATTGTTACCAACCACGTCCCTCACTTCGCTCTTTCCTTCTTCGCGAGCGCACACGACCACCCCGTGCTCGCCAATGCTTAGATTCCTCCCCCTGTTCGCTTTCGCCCACTAACCGCCGGAGCTCGCTACTCGAGCTAGTTCGGTGTCTACGGGTGTAATACGACCGCGGGGTTCCACCCCCTGTTCACTGTCGTTCACCAAACCCCAGCGAGTTCTTTCACCCTGCCCAATATGTATAGATATGTAACTTTGTTACATATTTACGAATTTCAGTTACATATTTAAATATGAAACTTTCAGTAAATGCGGTTACAGACAGTTATATTAAAATATGTGACTTTTTATATTTCAAATATATTCACGAAACTTCGCTCTGTCGATAAATTATCCCCCCAAACAGTTAATTATGCCTTGTGTATTCGTAGAAATTATATTTTATTGCGTGTAAATCAGTCGAAATAAAACTACTAAAATCACGTAAAATGTAAATTTACGTTCGCATTTCATGAGCGTCAGTGACGAGATAGAAACACATAGCGCATTCACTAAAAATACATTAAGCGAGTTAAAAAAATAAATATATAATAAATGGAATCATAAGTAATGCTAAAATATTACTTATGATGTGCAAACAGAAATAATATTATTCAATTCACTAAACTACTGTGTCAATAAATCAAGTTTCGTGTATTGGTAAAAATTGAACCTTATTGCGTGCAAATGTGTCGCAATAAAAACGACTAAAATTCGATATAAAATTCATTCACGATTGAGACCAATTCCTTTCCGTTCTCCTTGGAAGTGACGTCATGCAGCAGCGTGACAATACTCACTTTCGGGAGACAAGTCGACTCCTCTCGAAAACATGGAGATTTAAAATATCAGCAACGGATTAAGATTCAATATTTAATTTCAAAGCCCCTATTAAACATACAACCACGAAGTTTAATTAGAATCTGCAAACATTAAAGTATTTACAGAATTTTTTACGAAGAAAAATAGTGCATAGTTTAAGATGAATCGTTCAATATAAATTTTTCCATTTATTTTATATAAAAAACTTGTTCATTTGAAGTTAATTGAAAACATGCGAAAATCAATATACTGATACCAAATTTTGCCTGTATTAAAAAGAGAATTAAGTGGATTTTCTAATGACGTAAATATTGAAATTTTGTATGATGATTCCATATAACAATAAAAAGGAATATAGAATAAAAGTTAGAAATTTTTATCTGGTACTAGATTTGACAGAAAATGCGTCAGCGGCTGCTTTGGCTATTTTTTTAAATATAGAAATATAACTTGCGTCCATCCTTTCAATCAATGTAAAGTGATACCACTCAAATGAGTTTGAGCAGCAGACAACACATAATAACAGTATCGACCGGTTTCGTAGGTAATCGTCACACAACAAGCGCAACCATCACTCGCGAGGGAAAGATCGCGACTGCCAAGGTTCTTTAATATAAGGTTGGGTCATGAGCCCGGTAGCCATCCAAAAGTTGTCGGCCTGACGTAGGCGAGCTCAGCATTTTGTCATCCATGACGCCACGGACTTTGACACTTGTTGCCAAAACACAGCAAGTTTTCCATTCTTACAGTTAAAAATGGTTTGTTAATTCTGAAGTATATCCAGACGTAAACAATCTGCGCAACGAGTTTTAATTGTGCTGTACACACCTTCCCCAGTCACGTCCATAGAGATTATCGATCTCTTCAGAGAGCCCAAGAACAAAATGCGCGAGTTTGCTATTCCCGTGAACTGGAATAAAAAGAATGAATTCAGTCATGCCTAGGATAACCCCTACACCTGGTGACTGCTGCACGAATAAGGCAGGCGCACGTGACGTCACGTCGTCGCCTGCTGCTTATTAGGGTGGGTAGAACTGTCCCCCGCCAAACGCATACTATACATATCTATACGTAATCTCAATGTTACAAATGAGAGCAAAGGGGTGATTGACACCCCCGATAAATGGAGAGAATCACACCCTGCGACCTAAGGACACTGATCAACGAGAAGAGCAGGATGACTTAATAACGATACGCATACTATACGATACGCATAGTACTAACGACACAATAACGATACGCATACTATACGTAATACATTATCAAACGTGGATTATTCTTAATTTTTATTTTAAATTTTGGGAGTTCAATTCATTTCAATACGGTACATTGCTGCTGTACCCGTGGCTTTTCAAATCAATTTAAGAAAGGCAGTGGTATTGGTTTCTATCGTGATTTAGAAATACTTCGATACATATACTTCCACTGTGAACTCGAATTCAAATGTTCAAATGTTCTGTCAAAATATGTACTTCCCCTACACATCCAATCCATATGTGAAAAACCCGGACCACACGACAGACCCGAGGGCTTACTGTCGCTTGATGTGTGGCCGGATCCATTACATATGTAGAGAAAGTATAAACTACACGAGAAAACTACAGAGAAAGTACAAACTTGGACTATGATCATATATCAAAATGCTGGCATCAGTCATTCGTACTCGCCATAACTCTCGGTGTGTGGCTCCTTCTCGTACAACACTCACAAAAACAATAGATCTCCATTATTTTTGAATATCTACGAAGCACTCTAGTCGTCATGTCATAATGTCGGGCAAGCATCAGAGCAAGCCATCGTTATTGTGTCGTTATTAAGTCATCCTGCTCTTCTCGTTGATCAGTGTCCTTAGGTCACAGGGTGTGATTCTCTCCATTTATCGGGGGTGTCAATCACCCCTTTGCTCTCATTTGTAACATTGAGAGTGACGCAACAAGCTTCATCTGAATTGGCTAGCATTCCATCCAATGCCGTTCTTTACATTATTTTAAGAGTTCGTTCGACCCCTTCTTGCTTGAGTCCCTTAATTTATGGTTTCAGTTGACCTTTGGGTTCCCATGCTGTAAACCCTGGCGTCTTTTTGACTGGACGTATTGTTGCCTTTTCAGACACCATAAATTTGTACATAAAAGTGTCTCACCACAAACACAGCACTTCGTGTGAGATCTATTTCTGGTCTCACAAACACATTTTGAACTATTTCAAGTTTGGTTGGCCACAAAAATCTTTAAACCTATTCTATTTAATAAAATTATACATAATAGCTCATTTTTAGTTAATTAATATTTGAATATTGCAACTCATTGAATGGAGCCATTTTGAATAAGCTATCATTGTATTAAAATCCACTCATTCCACGAATATCTATTATATAAATGATATAATTTATTTCATCTGATGTCATATACTGATTTGCCAAGAGAGACTTGTCATGTTTTAAGCAATCCGCGGTAACGTTTTCAGGGCATGCTGTTAAAAATGTAAATACATCTGGATATCATATATATGGCCAGAAGCCTCAATGACTCAACCACTCGTTAACATGGATTATATATAGATCTGGTAGAAGAATATACTGATCTGTGAGTTGTAAATTTCAATTGTTCTACATAGCGAGATCCAAACAATCAGCATAATCTGGTAAGACATAAGAATGTGTCGTATTATCCAAAGACATTTGGGTGTCTTTTCGTTTCTGAAATTTGAAAAACGCAAGCAAGTAATACAGAGTCCAATTGAAGATTCAATTCTCACTCAAACGTACACCTGACTAATGCAGACGTACGTGACTAAAGCAGGTAAAGCATGTTGCTAACGGCGGGAGAAGAAAAAGAAGTAAAACAATCTAGGATGAAGAACAAGAGGTGCGGCACACTGGATGAACGGCAAAATACCAAAGAGGAAAAGCACGTCCAACAGTGGATTCAAAGCACTTCTTTAGTTGATCCCAAAATCCTAATTAAAATAAAACGGTCAAATTAACTGAAAAAAATAAAACAAGACGAACAAAATTTTTTTTAAAGCTAAAACCGCTCTTACTGACAACAAAAACAACGAAAATAAAATTCAGGAATAGGATGAAAATGACTGAAAGAAGAAGGAGAAGGCAAACGAAATCGAAAAACTAAACCAGGGGTTTCCAAGCATGAGAGAAGAAAGGGCAAATCGAGAAACTTTCAAGAAAGTTCCATTCAAAAATGGAATTGGGAGTCAAAATGAACTTAGCTTCCAAAAAACTAAAAACATGGAGTCCCAAGAATGTTCAGCCATTGCAGACCTCGAAACATTTTGCGTTTTATGTTGATCTTAACGAAATTATTTTAGTTGTATTACATTAGTAGCACTTTGAACATAACGTAAATGGGAATAAATTGAATTAAAAAAGGCTATGCTGTAATAGAAACTGAAAGTGTTTGTTTTGGAAATGCAATGGTTTCTCTTTTCTAAAAAGATTCCAAATGACTAGATTTAATTCAGTCTTGCTTTTAATTTATTCCAACCAGTTTAAAATTTGTCTTCTCCGGGAGTTTAATAAAACCTGTGAAGTTGATTTTAGTAATATAGGCGGAGTCACTATTTCTTAATTTTTACTTGTTGCAGTTTTCAATATTAATTTGTATTTTGACAAAATGGAAATGCAATGGTGCGTTCTGCCTGAATGTTCCTTTCTTAAAGGGATTACAGATTAACAGTCCAATTAGATTCAAACCCTAAATTTTATATGTCGTCTTCATCAGGAGTTTCATAAAATCTGTTAAGTTGTTTTTAGTAATATAGATGGCATCACTGTTATGACAATTCTGACATTTTCTGCTATGATAATTCTGAAAAACAGGAGAAATTCCTTTAGTAACACAGGAAAGTTACAACTTAGTTACAACGTAGTAACAGGCAAGTTGTGGCTTTAAGCGCTTGGTCAAACTATTGTATTTTTCACAATTTGTAGATTCAATAGTCATAAAGAGTGTTGCTTTATGGCACAGAATATTGGACCATGAAGACGATCCATAAATAAAAGGATAAGGGAAAGTTGAGCAAAGTTCCTCTTCGTCAGTGCAAGAGAACCAACCAACGCGAAGACAGGAGGAATGGGCAAAAATAAAAGGAAGTTAAGAAGTTATATACACAAGAGCTCACTTGAGACGAGAGTCCATCAGAGAGCAGAATGGACTGTTCTCTTACTGGCTCTCGTCTCGGGTGAGCTCTTAATCCAGGTCTTGTGTATAAAACCTTCTTTGTTTCTTTGATTTTCGCTCATGCCTCTTCTGGACTTTAGGTTTATTGGTTTACTTGCACTGACGAAGCGGATTCAGAGTATCCTTGAAACAGCTGTATACTGCATTATTATGTTATTTGTGTATGTATATGTTGCTCAACTTTTACTCATGAAGACTATGCTATATGACTCTAAACTATTTAAATATGACTGTATTTTACCATACTAAATTTATCTGTAATTGTTTTCTTTAGATGATGTAGTCTATGTATATATATATAATAGGCAGTACATAGTTTTCTGTAGTATTTACACAGAATTTAAAGGGTAGCTTTGGATAGAATAAAGAAAAGAAAATATCAAAATCCAAGTCGATTAAAATATTGAAACATTAATGGAACCATACAGAAATGTTCTGCATTGATGAGATGAGATTAGAAATAAAAATAAGAACTGAACTATTCTCCTGAGATTAACATTAAATGATCGTACAACAAAAATGTACACCTGTTCTTAAACCACATATTCTTAATTGAATAGATGTAATGCATGCTAATTATTATTAAACAATAACAGATTACCTGTATTTACCATTTTTCACTCAGGAAATCTCCAATGAAATAATCAGAAGTTAAATAAAAAAGTTTCAAAACGGCCACTCACCTGAAAAAAAAACATACATTATTGGTTTTAAATAGTAACTACACTGAACAATTCATAAGATATTTCTTAGTACTGAGCAGAATATCTGAATAAAAGTGTCAATATTTTGAAATCGGAAAGCGCAATGATCGTTAGTCTTCTAAAAATGGCTTCCATCTGGTTTCCATTCATCTCTTTCCCACCGTTACCATTTAATTCATTACAAGCTTAGATTTGTGGTAGACAGTGTTTGGTAAAGACATTCAATGGGGAATATACAAAGATGGATAGTTCTTACACTTTTACCTACCATAAACTTAATGAATGCCAATACATCAAAGTGTACACCTAAGTACATATTAAAATATAAAGGCGATATTAAAGTACAAAAGAAACATTAACGTATAATAAGTGCCAATAGATCAAAGTATACACCAAAGTATAAACGAGATAGAAAAATATAAAGGAAACATTAAAATATAATAAATGCCAATGCATCAAAGTATAAACCAAAGTATAAAGGAGACAATAAAATATAAGGGAGGCACAATAAAGTATAAAGGAGAAAAGTAGAGTCAGAGGAATTTTTACAGAGTTAATTAGAATATAGCTCAACTCGACATAATTTTCAACTAGAAACATTTGTCTTCGCTTTTTTTATTCAAGCTTTACAAGAAAGAATTTGAAAAACCGCTACCATTAGATCAAATGATTGCAATGAGTGCGTCTTACCTTTCACTTTAAAGGACTTCAAAAATGGATTATACTTGACGATGTATCTCGGGGGGGGGGGGATTTGTCCCCTCAAAGCGGGGTGGCTAATAACGTCGCGATACAATTTTGTTTTGTTCGTGACATAAGTAGCCCCCCCCCCCCCCCTCCCGGGGAAACAGTGTTAAGTGTATCATGATATCAATCAAAATATTTTTTCAAACCCTGGTGTTGTAACGTGTTATAATCAAACGATTATAAAACGTTACAACATAATATGGACCCATAATGCCGGTTTTTCAAAAATGTTCTTGCAAAATTTGAGAAGAAATACAAGCTATAAAAATGGATTCAGGTATGAAAAAGTCGAGTTGAGTTGCACACCAGTTAATTTTATATAGAGGCGGACCACCCTTTGTGGGTTCTAATACGAAAATTCTACTAATGTGTATTATTGTCTGCATATAAACAATAAATAAAAGAATTTTAAGGTCAGCAATGCAGGACTATATCATTTTATTTATATATTATTTTTATGGGTTTTTTTAGAATAAAAGCAAATACGTACTTAATAAATGAGAGCTTAAATATATTTAAAATTTTTATATAGATTGGCAAAATAAAAAACAAAAAATGTGACCTATTTTAGGGCAGAGTCTGACGTTTTGTCCACCCTGTTAGTGAGGTATTCCTGTGTATATCCTGTAACTTAATACTTATCCGGTACAAACCAACGATCCATCTATATAATAAAAGGCAATGTCTGTGTGTGTGTGTGTCTTATACACTATACGTTTCGCGACCGCGCGTCGGAGAGCTACGAAATTTGGCAATCGGAGACCCTGGGGGTGGGAAGGGGACACGTGAAAACCGATTTTCAAAATTCTAATTATTTTTTTATTTATTTAATGTTTTATGCGATTTCGACCTTTTTTTGATCTTTTTGCCCTTTTTTCTCCTCGATCCAGACATCGTAGAAAAAAACAAATCACACCATCGGAAAGAGCAGAGAATTTCGAGTAAAAATATATCAATTTCAAATCTGAATTTCGATTTCTAATATTTTTTAAAGATTTTAAAACAAAAGTCACTTTTTGCTCAAGAAAACGATTTTTGGTTTTTAAATTCTCTCATCGTGAAAAGTACTCATAATTTCGACTAATAATTTACATTTTCAGAAAGGTCAAACATCTGGCATTCTTACAAGTCCAATCTGGTCCAGAAATAATGAAAATTGCCTTCAGGATCGCAATTTTAAAGACGTCATGATTTTAAATTTCTCGCCGTTCCGCTCGGCGTGACGCTTCGTTTCTCCCCCGCTGAAGCAGGGAAGGTGGTGGGTGGGGACGTCAAGGTGGAGGTGACGTCACGGTTCTGAATAGAGCGCCTTTGCTCTATATAAATTATTATATTTATATTTTAAATGATGGGACGATCTGGATTTTTTAAATGTATATTTTAACTTTTGGATATTTTAATTTTATGGATATTTTAAATGATGGAACAATGAAACAATGGAATGAGGATGATGGAATTAAGCATATGGTCATTTTAAATTGCAAATTAGCGCGCGGGAAGTTAGCGGTAGGCCCGGGTTCGATTCCCGCCACTGCCAAAACTGCCGCCGTGTTTACGTGGAATACGATCACGTTAAATATGTGGGTCCGTAAGTCCTTCCGAGAGGTTGGTGGTAGGGGAAGGAGGATACGGCCCCTGTGGATGCCTCCCCCACTGGGTTCCCGTCTAAATTGGGTGAATATGTAGAAAGTTATGGAGATTGTCGCGGAGGGCGCGGCAGCCCAGTGGTTAGCGCGCGGGAATTGCACTCAGTAGGCCCGGGTTCGATTCCCGCCACTGCCAAAACTTACGCCACGTTCACGCAGAGTACGATCACGTTAAACATGTGGGTTCGTGAGTCCTTCCGAGAGGTTGGTGGTAGGGGAAGGAGGGTACGGTCTAAATTGGGTGAATAAAAAGAAAGTTATGGAGATTGTCGCGGAGGGCGAAGTAGCCCAGTGGTTAGCGCGCGGGAATTGCACGCGGTAGGCCCGGGTTCGATTTCCGCCACTGACATGGAGTACGATCACGTTAAACATATGGGTCCGTATGTTTTTCCGAGAGGTTGGTGGTAGGGGAAGGAGGGTACGTTCCCTGTGGATGCCTCCCCCACTGGGTTCCGGTCTAAATTGGGTGGCACATCCTAGCCGTCCAACCAGTTACCAGGCCCGGGTTCGATTCCCAAAATTGCCGCCGTGTTTACGCGGAGTACGAGCACGTTAAACATGTGGGTCCGTGAGTCCTTCCGAGAAGTTGGTGGTAGGGGAAGGAGGGTACGGTCTAAATTGGATGAATAAAAAGAAAGTTATGGAGATTGTCGCGTAGGGCAAAGTAGCCCAATGGTTAGCGCGCGGAAATTGCACTCGGTAGGCCCGGGTTCGATTCCCAAAATTGCCGCCGTGTTTACGCGGAGTACGATCACGTTAAACATGTGGGTCTGTAAGTCCTTCCGAGAGGTTGGTGGTAGGGGAAGAAGGGTACGGTCCCTGTGGATGCTTCTCCCACTTGGTTCCGGTCTAAATTGGGTGAATAAAAAGAAAGTTATGAAGAATATCGCGGAGGGTGAAGTACCCCAGTGGTTAGTGCGCGGGATTTGCACTTGGGAGGCCCGGGTTCGATTCCCAAAATTGCCGAATAAAAATAAAGTTATGGAGATTGTCGCGGATGGCACGGTAGCCCAGTGGTTAGCGCGCGGGAATTTCACTCGGTAGGCCCGGGTTCGATTCCCGCTATTGCCAAAACTGCAGCCGTGTTCACGCGGAGTACGATCACGTTAAACGTGTGGGACTGCAAGTCCTTCCGAGAGGTTTGTGGTAGGGGAAGGAGGGTACGGTCTCTTTGGATGCCTCCCCCATTGGGTTCCGGTCTAAATTGTGTGGCACTTCCTGGCCTTCCAAGCAGTTACCTTACACCTTTCTGGTAGGTCGCGCCAACGAGTTTGCCACGGTCAGAATTTTCAAGGGTAGCGAACAGGCTGGTCGCCAAAGGCGGCTAGTCTTCTATATAATAAAAGGCAATGTCTGTGTGTGTGTGTGTGTGTGTGTGTGTGTCTTATACACTATTCGTTTCGCGACCGCGCATCGGAGAGCTACGAAATTTGGCAATCGGAGACCCGGGGGGGAGGGAAGGGGACACGTGAAAACCGATTTTCAAAATTCTAATTATTTTTTTATTTATTTAATGTTTTATGCGATTTCGACCTTTTTTTGATCTTTTTGCCCTTTTTTCTCCTCGATCCAGACATCGTAGAAAAAAACAAATCACACCATCGGAAAGAGCAGAGAATTTCGAGTAAAAATATATCAATTTCAAATCTCAGAGATAAATTCTAATATTTTTTTATGATTTTAAAGCAAAAGTCACTTTTGACTCAAAAAAACGATTTTTGGTTTTTAAATTCTCGCATAGTAAAAAGTACTCATAATTTCGACTAATAATTTACATTTTTAGAAAGCTGAAATATCTGGCATTCTTACAAGTCTAATCTGGTCCAGAAATAATGAAAATTGCCTTCAGGATCGCAATTTTAAAGACGTCATGATTTTAAATTTCTCGGCGTTCCGTTCGTTTCTCCCCCGCTGAAGCAGGGAAGGTGGTGGGTGGGGACGTCAAGGTGGAGGTGACGTCACGGTTCTGAATAGAGCGCCTTTGCTCTATATAAATTATTATATTTATATTTTAAATGATGGGACGATCTGGATTTTTTAAATGTATATTTTAACTTTTTGATATTTTAATTTTATGGATATTTTAAATGATGGAACAATGAAACAATGGAATGAGGATGATGGAATTAAGCATATGGTCATTTTAAATTGCAAATTAGCGCGCGGGAAGTTAGCGGTAGGCCCGGGTTCGATTCCCGCCACTGCCAAAACTGCCGCCGTGTTTACGTGGAATACGATCACGTTAAATATGTGGGTCCGTAAGTCCTTCCGAGAGGTTGGTGGTAGGGGAAGGAGGATACGGCCCCTGTGGATGCCTCCCCCACTGGGTTCCCGTCTAAATTGGGTGAATATGTAGAAAGTTATGGAGATTGTCGCGGAGGGCGCGGCAGCCCAGTGGTTAGCGCGCGGGAATTGCACTCAGTAGGCCCGGGTTCGATTCCCGCCACTGCCAAAACTTACGCCACGTTCACGCAGAGTACGATCACGTTAAACATGTGGGTTCGTGAGTCCTTCCGAGAGGTTGGTGGTAGGGGAAGGAGGGTACGGTCTAAATTGGGTGAATAAAAAGAAAGTTATGGAGATTGTCGCGGAGGGCGAAGTAGCCCAGTGATTAGCGCGCGGGAATTGCACGCGGTAGGCCCGGGTTCGATTTCCGCCACTGACATGGAGTACGATCACGTTAAACATAGGGTCCGTATGTTTTTCCGAGAGGTTGGTGGTAGGGGAAGGCGGGTACGTTCCCTGTCTTATACACTATACGTTTCGCGACCGCGCGTCGGAGAGCTACGAAATTTGGCAATCGGAGACCTGGGGGGGAGGGAAGGGGACACGTGAAAACCGATTTTCAAAATTCTAATTATTTTTTTATTTATTTAATGTTTTATGCGATTTCGACCTTTTTTTGCCCTTTTTGCCCTTTTTTCTCCACGATCCAGACGTCGTAGAAAAAAACAAATCACACCATCGGAAAGAGCAGAGAATTTCGAGTAAAAATATATCAATTTCAAATCTCCATTTCGATTTCTAATATTTTTTAAAGATTTTAAAACAAAAGTCACTTTTGGCTCAAAAAAACGATTTTTGGTTTTTAAATTCTCGCATAGTAAAAAGTACTCATAATTTCGACTAATAATTTACATTTTTAGAAAGCTGAAATATCTGCCATTCTTACAAGTCTAATGTGGTCCAGAAATAATGAAAATTGCCTTCAGGATCGCAATTTTAAAGACGTCATGATTTTAAATTTCTCGGCGTTCCGTTCGTTTCTCCCCCGCTGAAGCAGGGAAGGTGGTGGGTGGGGACGTCAAGGTGGAGGTGACGTCACGGTTCTGAATAGAGCACCTTTGCTCTATATAAATTATTATATTTATATTTTAAATGATGGGACGATCTGGATTTTTTAAATGTATATTTTAACTTTTGGATATTTTAATTTTATGGATATTTTAAATGATGGAACAATGAAACAATGGAATGAGGATGATGGAATTAAGCATATGGTCATTTTAAATTGCAAATTAGCGCGCGGGAAGTTAGCGGTAGGCCCGGGTTCGATTCCCGCCACTGCCAAAACTGCCGCCGTGTTTACGTGGAATACGATCACGTTAAATATGTGGGTCCGTAAGTCCTTCCGAGAGGTTGGTGGTAGGGGAAGGAGGATACGGCCCCTGTGGATGCCTCCCCCACTGGGTTCCCGTCTAAATTGGGTGAATATGTAGAAAGTTATGGAGATTTTCGCGGAGGGCGCGGCAACCCAGTGGTTAGCGCGCGGGAATTGCACTCAGTAGGCCCGGGTTCGATTCCCGCCACTGCCAAAACTTACGCCACGTTCACGCAGAGTACGATCACGTTAAACATGTGGGTTCGTGAGTCCTTCCGAGAGGTTGGTGGTAGGGGAAGGAGGGTACGGTCTAAATTGGGTGAATAAAAAGAAAGTTATGGAGATTGTCGCGGAGGGCGAAGTAGCCCAGTGGTTAGCGCGCGGGAATTGCACGCGGTAGGCCCGGGTTCGATTTCCGCCACTGACATGGAGTACGATCACGTTAAACATATGGGTCCGTATGTTTTTCCGAGAGGTTGGTGGTAGGGGAAGGAGGGTACGTTCCCTGTGGATGCCTCCCCCACTGGGTTCCGGTCTAAATTGGGTGGCACATCCTGGCCGTCCAACCAGTTACCAGGCCCGGGTTCGATTCCCAAAATTGCCGCCGTGTTTACGCGGAGTACGATCACGTTAAACATGTGGGTCCGTGAGTCCTTCCGAGAAGTTGGTGGTAGGGGAAGGAGGGTACGGTCTAAATTGGATGAATAAAAAGAAAGTTATGGAGATTGTCGCGTAGGGCAAAGTAGCCCAATGGTTAGCGCGCGGAAATTGCACTCGGTAGGCCCGGGTTCGATTCCCAAAATTGCCGCCGTGTTTACGCGGAGTACGATCACGTTAAACATGTGGGTCTGTAAGTCCTTCCGAGAGGTTGGTGGTAGGGGAAGAAGGGTACGGTCCCTGTGGATGCTTCTCCCACTTGGTTCCGGTCTAAATTGGGTGAATAAAAAGAAAGTTATGAAGAATATCGCGGAGGGTGAAGTACCCCAGTGGTTAGTGCGCGGGATTTGCACTTGGTAGGCCCGGGTTTAATTCCCAAAATTGCCGAATAAAAATAAAGTTATGGAGATTGTCGCGGATGGCACGGTAGCCCGGTGGTTAGCGCGCGGGAATTTCACTCGGTAGGCCCGGGTTCGATTCCCGCCATTGCCAAAACTGCAGCCGTGTTCACGCGGAGTACGATCACGTTAAACGTGTGGGACTGCAAGTCCTTCCGAGAGGTTTGTGGTAGGGGAAGGAGGGTACGGTCTCTTTGGATGCATCCCCCATTGGGTTCCGGTCTAAATTGTGTGGCACTTCCTGGCCTTCCAAGCAGTTACCTTACACCTTTCTGGTAGGTCGCGCCAACGAGTTTGCCACGGTCAGAATTTTCAAGGGTAGCGAACAGGCTGGTCGCCAAAGGCGGCTAGTTTGAAATAAGACTCATTTCTACTTTCTCTGCAATACATGGTAATGTGTAGGGAAAGTATTGGAATCATGCCGAATATACGAGTTTTCGACGGATCGACACGTTTTGGAACCTCTAGAATTCGAAAAAAATATTTTTAGTGTGACATCTGTGTGTGAGTATGCATCCACTCGCATTATAAATGGAAATAATTGTAAGATTAGCGATACAGTACTAATAGTATTATTTATTTATGCATTCTTTTAACCTTTTTTCAGTCCAAACGCAATTACGTTCTTCACGATAGCTTAAATAGACTTATAGATGTTATATAGACTGGCAAATAAAAAAAATTATGCTGTCACCTATTTGAATGCGGGATCTGAAATGGAGTCCGCCCTATTAGCGCGACATTCCTGCACACATCCTCTAACTCGATACTTATCCGGTACAAACGTTTTAAATAAAACTCATTTTATAATAGATACATTATACACATTATATTATAAAGATAATGTTTCGCGCATGATACAATAACGTGTGATACATGAAAGATACATTATATGCGTCAAAAATTTAAGTACAAATTATACTGTAATATTTAAAGAAATCTGTTTATATGCTAGGAGACAAGCTAAAAAATACGCAGAAATTTCGGAAGACTGAAATCTATATAGCTAAAACTGAAAATCTGTCTGTCTCATCATCACGGGAGAAAGGTTTCACCCAATTTCATTAAATTGTGCGAGATGCCTTGGAATAGCCCACTTAAAATGAAGTTCATGTTTCGAATTTCTGGAACCAGGGGTTGTCTAGATATTAATAAAAAACGCACACTCAAACCTGCTTTAGAGATAACATTATGCAAACTATATTTTTTCAGCCAAATTTATTTGAAGAAAATGATATATCCTGTCGCTTAGCAACGGATTTAAATCCAATGTGTCTGTGCGGCAGACGATTTTTATCAAATCTCTTCCGATTTAACTAATAAAGAAACGTGTATAAAATAAACTTATCGAAATTGCATTTCTGACGAGATTATATCCGTTCAGTTTTAAAGATGACGGGAATTATTGTTAGTTGCAATTCATTACGTCATCTGTTTTATTTTGGCAAAAATGGTTGAAACTCATATTGTATGTAGTAAGGGTCATTTTTTACTATTATAAAGGGTATATTTTCTAATCTACGAGAATACTAGTACTGGTATATATTTTCCCATACAATTTAAACGCTTTTATTTTGACATATATTGGAATCAATTTTGTCCTTCAGATTTAAAAATTATGGGGATTATTGATATTTTCAATTATGTCAGCTGTTTTATTTTGACAAAGATTTTTGAAACTTATATCCTGTAGTCATCTACTAATACACAGGTATATTTTCTAACCTACGAGAATGTAAGTAGTATGTGTATATCTTCAAACACAATTCTAGCACTTTCGTTTTAGCATATACTGATTCATTCATTCATTTTTGTAAAATTGTTAACAAACAGGTACAAGATGTTTTTTTCTGCACATCTGCCTGTGAAGATAATTTTGTATACAGAGAACAGAAATTTTTTTCAGGAGCTTTCATTTAAATATTTTAATAGAAAGTTTTGAATAACCATGTCATTTAGAATACTGTAGGAATTTGCGCATGATTGTGATTTTTTTTTATATTATATATTAGCAGTATACCCGTTCTTCGTACGGAGTATATGAAGAAATTTAAAATGCACAATCATGTGCACATTCTTATAGTATACTAAATGACATAGTTAATAAAAATATTTCATTAACGTATTTAATTTAATGCTCCTAAAAAGAAATTTAGAATATCTGTTCTCGCTATGCAAAATTATCTTCACACAGATGTAAGAATAAAACATCTTGGTTTGGTTTGTAAACAAATTTTCACAAAATATGAAATTCAATCAATATAAGCTGAACAAGAAAGATCAATCATGCATAAAGCATTGATTATGAAACACTTTTCAACTTCAATGCAATTTTATATAAGCATCTCTAAAATGCGATACATTCCTCGGTAATATTTTCAAAATTTATCACACTAACTTAAACCTTCATCGAAAAAAATGAACTTCATTCAAATGACGGCATTAAAATATAAATTGACTGGCTTAAACATCTCTAAAATGCAATACATTCCTCGGTAATATTTTTAAAATTACCATAATACTGCAATAATTTATTATATTCGAAAACTTCATCGAAAACAAATGAACTTTATTCAAATGACGTCATCGAAATACAAATGGCCTCTATATAAAAGCAGCATTTCATTCATAAACATTTTTTCAATCCTTTCATTCATCACAACACTATAATATTTTATTTTATTTAAAAACTTGAAACCATGGAGGTACAAGTAATTTATCTATGCTTAAAACTTCATCGAACACATCGTCTGGTTGTGGTTCTCTGTATAAAATCAATTAAGCTTTCATTCATATCAGCTATATTGCAGACTCCATGAGCTAAATAATTCTGCGTTAAAGAAATTCAGCAATTCTTATAAAACTCATTCTACTTCTTTTGGTGTTTACATATTTCATAAGTGAAAATTAGGTTTCGTTGTAGAGATAATTAAAGTTTGATAATCATTTGAACTCAAATATATTGTAATTGCGTTGTTTCAGTATGTAGATGCACAGAATTTAAGCAAAAATAAAGCGGTTTTAGGAAGGATATAACACTCAATATGAATAAAAATGAACTTTAAAAATTACGATTTTGAACCGAGATGGATGCCCTATTTTTTGTAAGTGGGTCACGTGATCTCTTCGTATAATGGTCACGTGGTCCCTTCATATAAAGGGTGTAATTATTAATTTAATTTTTATTTTAAAAACTACTGAATATATTTTGTTGAAATGTTTTTATATATTTTATGGGATAATTTGAATATTTCCTAAAATTTTCGATGAAATTTGTGAATTTTAAATTTGGTTAAAAATTTTTTTAAAAAATGAGGTCCCATAGGATTCAATGTATTTTGTTTTTTCAACCCGGGTTCAATGCAAAACTATTTGGGTGATATTATTCATCTATATTCCCGTAGGTCCCACAGACCGTCTGAAAAATATTCTAAAATTTCATTTTGATAAAGTCATTTTTACGTCAGTTATCATGCTAACGGACAGACAGCAGAGCCGTTTTAACAAGTGTTGAGGCCCCCGGCACGGTCATTCACGAGGCCCCTGCTGCTCCTTTGGGGGGGGGGGATAGAAGAGGGGGATCTGGGGAGCGGGCATGAACATGCCTTTTTTCAGGAAACATTTCAGTCGAAAATCACTCGTTATGTCGTATAACTAATTGATTCACCGAACATGTGTATGTTTTATGGTACACACTAAATAAACGTATTTATTCCATAACAAAGCGTTTTACTTTCGGTGTAAATTAGATTGCAATACATGAGAATGAGATATAGAAACTTGCTACACAATATTTGCCTTTCTGCATTTCTTTTGTGCAAAAGTTTTTATAATATCAGAAATCAATCCCCCCCCCCAACACCTTGATTTCAATGCTCATAATGCTTAAATAGTTATGTCTCTCCTCTGTCATTGTGCTCCTCCTATCGCCTTTGATTAACTTTAATTTCGAGAAACTTCGCTCCCCACTTGTGTTAGTAACCATCATTGTCAGAAAAATCCACATGGCGATTTCAACATTGGGAAAGGCGAAAAGAAGAAGTATTGCACTGGTATGCAAACGATAATGCAAAAGTGGGATGTTGGAAGTCGTTCTCCTCGGATCACAACCTCTGTCCTTCTCTTCAGAATCACGGACGTCATACCCCATTTCTTTCCGCTCCTTCTGCTGATTTTCAGATGGTTTATATCAGTATTACCTCCAGGGCCGGTTCAAGGTTATTTTCCTGTGTGGGCAAAACTATTTGGGGCCGCCCTTCACACACTTTAATACTGAGAATGGTGCACAAAGATTCCTTCGAGACGTACTCGACAGCACTACGAACAGTTGTCTGATTTTGAGAGAAGTCGCATCATTGACCCAAGGGAAACTGGTTGGTCCAACAGACGTATCAGTCGCCATCTTGGTCGGACCGATTTGGAAGTTGCTCGGTGATGAAAACAGTGGAGCGGAGAAGATCTATGTAACCATAGCAGAGGCTCAGAACGCCCCAGACAGACAACTGCTCGAGAGGATCGTGCAGTCAGGGGCGGAGCCACGTCTACTCCAGTGACGTCGCTATTAGCCAATCGAAAGCATTTGGCATCCCTAGAGCTCCTCTACTACAGGCTGACTTATCAAGCATATTGAAGCCCATAGGATTCCGTACTACAGTTACAGAAATTATAAAATAAGTGTTTAAAATAAATACTTTATATAACAAAGGAAGTTTTAATTAGAATATTGCAGAATTTAGCTCGCACAAGTATGCTCCAGTACCGGGTATCCAATTATTTATTAGCCATTGTTTCTTCGTTTCTAGGAAAGCGAAATAACCTAAAACCTTTTTTAGAATGATTAGAACAGTTTGGTGCAGAACAACCACCCATAATTATTTTAATTATACTTCTTAAAGTGAAAATACGAATAGAGCTAATGCTAATGGATTGCGCTTCCAGCTAGGGTGGGCTCCAATATGCTTGATGAGTCGGCTCGTATATAGAGGAGCCTTAGGCATCCCCATGTATCCTGTATCAATGTATATCATTCGAAGACGATTGGGTAAAAGTGAGATTAAGTGTTGACGTCCATTAACGCGTCTACCACTTACCCCTCAACATAGGCAGAGACGCCTCGATTGGTGTTTAACTCGATTAGCCTAGACAGTGTCCGATTAGAAGCATGTTTAGAGACGAATCCCGCATCTCTTTCAGTACTGATGATTGCTACATAAGTGTGTGGATGAGATCTGGATTTTTATCATGATTATACGAGAAAGCTATTAAGAGCAAATCATCATAGATAGGCAAGAGCAGAAGGGGATTAATCCGCCTTAGAAACAGGATCATCATCACCTTAATAAAATTATTTTATTTCAATGACCTATCAAATGTTATTCTCATCTAAATTTATAGCTCTAATGAGTGGTTTAGAAAATGCAATGCTTTACATTTATTTCTACATGTATATACATACATAATACAGCAATAATTTATAATACATAACTGAATTTTGGACTTTATTTGTAATTTCCCTGCACACAAATAATATATAGGGAAAATATTGATGGGGTCGATAACTGAAATTTTCGACAGATTAATATATACGTTTTGGGCATCCTTTAACCTGAATCAATTATTTTCTAAGGGATATCTGTGAGTATGTGAGTATAATGTTAGAATGAATGGAATGAATCGAATACAATTTATTATTTTAAAGGGCAAAGAACATTCAGAAGGTCGCAAATTTTCAAACTTCTTTTAAATCATAACAAAAAACGACATTCAAAAATATTAAATAAACAATCATGTTATACGTAAGTTTTTCAATAGAAATCAAATGGAACTTACTTTAGACAGCATGAACCGTACTCGTGCTATTACACGTTTTTCGAATATATGGATAAAAAATTATGCATAAAATTAATAAAAGTGTCCCGCGTCAGATGCTAAATTTCGATGCTAGATGTCGATAATTGATATACGATATATCTATTATCGACATTCTGGTATATATAGCACGTTTCATTCACGAGAAAAGACAAGTCGGTTTTGTTTTGTTCAATAATGCTATAAATTTCTGTTTACGTTAATTAATATACCGCTAATATTACTGTGAAATAAATTCTAGGACGTGGATATAAGCGTTTTTTTTTTTTTTTTTACGTGAACAACATCTATGTTTGGGGTTTCTGTGAAGGGAAAACGAAGCGTTACAAAAAATGTAAACTCTAATAATAATAATTTCAATATTTAGAACTTTTTTCTAAAAAACAAAAAAGTATCTGTCTGAGCGAGTGTTTTTTTTTCTTCTTGTTTTCATTTTAAACTATATAGATATAAATAGTAAACGACAAAAATACGTACTAGGAAATTTAGCATAAAAATCTATATTTGTTATTACGAAAAGCTTTTACAATTCTCAAGTAATCGTCTTGCCAAATTGAAGAAGACTGAAAATGTTCCAAATTTCAAATTTGTTACATCTCAAAAATTAAAAGATCTAGCCTTGAAAAATAAACATGAATTTGAAACTCTTTGAAAGCCCTACAAGTGTATATAAGTGGATTTTAGATCGAATTTTTTTTTTTTTTTTTTTGAGAGGGTCAGGGAGGGGAGGAGATAAAAACTTAAACTTTGAAACTTAAAAATGAGTTATTCTCCATGTTTCAAACTTTCAGTATAAAAGATCGATATAATTAGTAAGCGACAAAAATGTGTATGAGGAAATTCAGTTTCTAAATTTATATGTATATTTAAAAAAGCTTTTATAGTTTTCCAGTAATTCTTTTTTGAAAGTTTGAAAGAAGTTTGAAAATTTGACGTTTTTCAAGTTTGTAATGCTTATGTCTTAAAAATTAGAAGTGATAGCTATAAATAATAAGCATGAATTTATTGCTCTTTAAAAATCCTACAATTGTATATAATTGGATTTTAGATCACTTTCCTGGTTTTTGAAGTATAGTGGTTATAATTTCGATATTTTAACATATCAAAATTATAACCACTCTCTTTCAAAATCCAAGTTTTCCAATGGGTGGAAGAGCTGTAATATTTGATTTGTAATATTTGCACGATTGTTGCAACTCAGTTTGGTTACTTATTCTTTTGTGAAATATGGGTACACAACCACGAGATATTTAGTTTTGTTTTAAAAATAATTAGGAAGTTAGATGAACATAGGGATTCTAAAGACGTTTAATGATTGGCGAGGCTTGAACAGAATAGATGGAAATATACGTATTCAAGTACGTTTTTATGTGCCGCAAGTTCATAAATTAGCTAGAACATAAAATCTCGTCAGTAAGTTTAATTTTTAGACCGCAAATCAAGTTAATAAAATAATCGATTATATTAAAGTGGAGTCCGTGGTCGGAGTTTTCAGATAAAATCTGGACGAAAACTAAAAACGCTAGCTATCTATAAATAGTTAGCTAGTAGTTTATATTGCTTTGCAAGCCTGTAAACGAAACAAACAAATCTGAAGAAATCGAAAAAACATATTGAACTTTACTGGAGTTTTATCTTACCAATATATTATTCACGTAAAACAATTTCAGTTCCATTATATTTTTATTATATTTTTCTGCATTTATCAGGAGTCAGAAGTAACTTACTGCACTGCATGCAATGCCATGAAAGGTGCCCTCACCATTATTTTTTCTAATAAAATTGGAATTTGTAACTGCATAAATCTTATGAATTATTGGTACATCTTAGCAGTGAAACATGATAAACAAATCAAATGATCTCATGAGCAAATTGGGAAAGGGGAGAGATAAAGGAAAAGCATTTCAATCCCTAAAAAGCAAAGATATAATATAACGGGACAATTCAGAATTTTACAGGTTATTATCAGCCATTTATTTAAATAGCTAATATTTAAATATTAGATTAAAAACGCATAAATATTTGAATTTATTGCGTTTCTGATTTCGCAGATAAAAACTATTTCGAATCCTATTTCGAAGCTGTTTGTTACTGTCCATTGTAGTTCCTCTAAAATCTGATTCAAATACTGCAGGGACATAGATGCAGAATAATGGAATACTAGCCAAATTACAAGAAAGTTTTACACCTTGACGAATTTAATAGTTGTTTTATTATATCACTGGAACGAATTACCCAGTGTTGACTGGGACGTAAATAAACCCCCGCTACTTAAATAATACATTTACAGATAACACTACTTAATTTTCTTTAAATCCTAAACCGACGACAAATTACCAGTACACTATCCGCAAAGCAAAAGGAAAATGCAGGCTCTCAGTAATGCAAAAAATAAATGAATGAAAGATTAATAACCTGTAGATGAACATGGCATTAGATCGTTACGGTAGTTGTTAAATCGTATGGGCAGTTGTTAAATCGTATGGGCAGTTGTTAAATCATATCGATGACTGGAGGTTCTGTAACTGTTAAATCGTGAATATAGCTGATAGGTCATATCGGTAGCTAGAAATTAACCGATTTTAGAACTTAAAAATTCTTTAAAAAATTTAATTTAAATTTTTAAAAAGGCTTTCCAGACGCATTAGTTCAGGTATAGATGCGACTGTGTCGAAAGCCCAGGCCAACCGACTCATCCGAAGACAGAGTAACAAGATGGATGGCCGGAGATGCGACAGTGTGAAAATTTTCAGTGCGGTAGATATCGCAAAGTACTGTGGACAGACAAACAGACAGATTCTTCTTTTTATTATAGATTCAATGGGGTGAAGAAGAGAGAAATGCAATGTTTAAAATGTCCCTGAGTTTGTGATAAGTGAATGAAAATAAATAAAAAAATATTAGAAGATACAAAACCTAATCCAAAGGCACGAAAAATACTTAAAATAGAAAATGGGATTACAATTAGGAAGGGAAGGGGGGGGGTAAAAATGAAAAATATTCTATTTTTCTGCCAAAAGATAAAATGCATCACAAAACTAAAAGAGGGGGGGGGGGGATCATATTTGCAACAATTATTGGAGAACAAGGCGGTAAAAAACTCAATATTTTTTTTGTAATTTTGTAAAAAATAATAAACGAACACATATGGAAAGAATTTAGAGATACGTGAGCCCAACAGAAACACAGGAAAATACCCAAATGCTTCCAAATTAATTAAAAAAGGGGGGGGGTAGAAATTACAAAATGTGAATTTCGAGTGGGATAATAAAAAATTTCCAGTCGTTTGGAAAGAGGAACGTCAATATTTCATTTTTTCTGGGTTTTGAAAAAAAAATGGACAAAAAATAAATACCACATATCATACAATAAAACTTTATATAAGAATAATAATAACTCGAATGTTTTAAGTTGACTAGAACATGGGGATAGGAGTTATGAATTGTGAGTAGACATAAAAAAAATCACACTATCAAAATGTATATTACAAATTTTAAGATTATTTACTTAACATTTTACCTGAAAGTGTATTACATTATAATTATAACTAAAAGTGTAATTATGCAAAATTAAAATAATATTTACAGATTATTGAACATATATCTAGACAGAAATTTGTATGCATGAGCAAAAGAATCAAAGCAAATTCGCAGACTGGGTCTATAGAATAAATTTATTAATTTATAAAACAGCTCTAACAATTTAGAAACAACTTTTCCACTTTTATGAAAATATTCATAAAGAAATATTTTGTTTCACAAAAATCTTTTATACCATTTTTTTTCTCTTTGCAATGAAACTGGAAAAATTACAAAATTAAGATCATTTTACACCATTGCTTAATTATTTGCGTCTGAAAATTCTTCATAGAACAGCCATGGGGCCTATAGATATTATTTTGGATAAAAACGTGAAAAATTATTCTTTTATCAGTATTATTCAGGGGCTAATGCCATAGACTAAATTCAGCATCCAACTTATTTTATTTGTTAAAACACATTAAAAATCAACGAAAGACATAGTCAATTAAGAAATTTTACGAAATTATTTTAAATCATTGAAAAAAAAGTTACCCAAATACTTAAAAGAAGCCATATTTGACAATGAATTTGTGAATCTCGGACAGCAGCATAACACAACACTCTGAATACTAAGAACTAGCTTTTTACTTCTAGTCACTGTGTTATCTGCACTGCAACTGCAATGGCCTCCTGCGAGGCTCAAATGAACTAAAATGGTACATGGCAAAATAGTGACCATCTGGACTAATCTTCTCCCTCCCGTCCATTTTGGAAGTGCGATCATAGAGACCGCATTCATGTGTTTACAATTTGAATTTGGAAGCAGGAACACATTCTGAGAATCGCCCCTTGAGTTTTTTCCAGTATTTGGGGGAAACAAGGTCGTCAGCCTCAGGGATTGCAGGCTGCACCCAGCTGCAAGTTGTATAAAATCTAGTAATCTCCTAAGTGTTTGATCTTAGTACTTTCAAGCAGAACTATACATTGCTTCAAAAAAGATATAATTATGGGAGAAAAATGATTTTATCCTTTTAATGTTTTAATACTATCAAAGAGTACATTAATTCATTTATATATAAGTGGCACAAAATTGGTTCAATTTCAATTTTTTTTTAATACGACCACAAAAGTCATTCTTACTACACCTAATTTCACTCTCAAATGGCCGCCCCTAATTCGGCCGCCGTGGGCAATTGCCCACGCCTTAAACCGAGCCTGTGAACAAGAGCAAAATAGAAAGAATGGATAGAATGGATTGGATCACAATTGAAAGAGAAAACACGAGAGCACAGGCAAGGACGTATCCAGAAATTTCATTTCCAGACCCACCGGACGACCCCTTCTATGAATATATGCATAGGTATCAATGACCTATACGTCATTGATACCCATGCATTTGTAGAAAATGGCCCATACTACGTACTATGAGTTCCAACAATTTTTCCCAAAATTAAACAATAACGCGATACATTGAACATCTCAATAATCCCCGAAAACAATAATAATGTAAAAAAAGCAATAATAATGTTCAAACGTAATTGATATAATCCAGTCACCTTTATTATTTAAATCGAAAAAGATTTAATAAAAATCGTCTGCCGCATAAACACATTGGGTATTTACTTCAAATAAATGGGCGGAAAAAAATATCGTTTGCATCATGTCATCTCTGTGGGAGGTTTAAGTGTGTGTTTTTAATTAATATTTAGACAACCCCTGGTTCTAGAAACTCGAAACGTGGACTCCATTTTAAGTGGGGCTATTCCAAGGCTACCCACACAATTTCAATAAATTCTGTTCCGCCGTTCTCTCATGATGATGAGACAAACATCGGACAGACCGACAGTTTTTCAATTCTATTTATATAGATTCCGTATGAAGAACTGGTATACTGCTAGTCTTTTTTCTTATATAAATACCTCAAAATACATTTTCACCAGCAAACTGGAAACGCAACTGCATAATGTTCCGGGGGTGACTGAGCATGAAATGGATGTTCCATTTGGAAAGTTTCCATTTCATAAACGCAGCAGCGGAACTAAACTCAGTCTTCTGTTATTTACAGTTTGTAACAGTTGCTTGATTTTTATCTTGATCTGTCGTGATCGGACCTGCATCGCACAACTGCTTCTTATAGAAGACCAGATGGATCCTCATATGAAAGAGGATATTTAATGTGTGCGGATGCAGTCATAAAGGGGGCCCAATGTTCCATTTAAAATAATCACCTTTGTAGCTCAACTCGACTTTTTCATATCAAAGTCCGTTTTTTTTTTCATTTCGAATTTCACACACACACAAAAAAATCGGCATCGTGGGTCCAAATGATTACAATTATAATGTAATCATTTGGATGTAATCATTTATATAATGGATTTTTATAATGGATGGATTTTTATAATGTATGGATTTTTATAATGTATGGATTTTTTATAATGTATGGATTTTTATAATGTATGGATTTTTATAATGTATGGATTTTTATAATGTAATTATTTTTTTTCAAGCCCTTCACTTTAAAGGGTTTGAAAAAATCTTTAGATGGTTACTATACTTCACAATACACCCCCTCCCCCATCCCCGAAGGGGACTAATGACGTCACGAACAAAAAACATTGTATCGCAGCTATTTTTCACAATGACTGAATCTATTATATTTCGTGAGGATTGAGCCATTGACGCATGATTACGTGACATTTTATCCTGGGATGCCACGTTAAAAAGATATGAAATTTCGAATCCATTTTAAAGTTTTCCCTCGAATTAAAAAAAGTAATTCCATCTAGTTCTAGATTTTCGATAGCAAAGCCGGATATAAAAAGTTTCGTGAGAATCCAATAATATGTGTGGCAGCTGTTGTGTACACAGGAAACAGACAGACGGACATCGCTCCAAAAACCACACGTGTCCAGGAGGTCTTGAAATGTATATTGGCATTCCAATCTCGAATTCAAAAATTTTCGTGAAAACAATAATTCCTCTACACAGTACAAAAAAGTAAATATAAAGATGTGGATTGGTTGTTCTATCACATTTCGATGGATTCCATTTTTCCAGGTTTATTACCTTCTTGAGCACAAAACTGTCTTCTTTTTCTTCGTTATAAAAATGTAAAAAGCAATCATCAGCCGTGAAATAAAAATGTGATATGGCAAATAAAAATAACAGCGGATTGGTTACGTCAGTCATGGTTTCCTCTATTCCCTCGCAATGACGCATTAGGTCCCATTTTAGTCACTTTTTACATCGCTAAAACACAAAATATCTCCATATCCCATTAGAAGTTGATTTATTAATGTAGTCGCAAGGAGCGCCTCTTCGATTTGCAGATGTGTTCTAATAGATGCTTGTTTAACCCTCGAACGTACCTATTTTTTATTTTATCAAATGGGATAGGAAGTGATTTAAATTCTTTTAGCTGATTTTAGATTTGTATTTTTAGATAAAAACAATAATTGTCCAATTTTGTTAAACTAAGTACATACTTGAGGTGGCCGGCCGTTCAAACAGCTGTTCAAATCCTCGGATGAGTCGGACAGTCTGTGCTTTCCACATAATTGAGGTTGAAACAGATTTATATTATTATTCCAAGTAAACTCCTCAGGGGAATCATTCTTGTATCCTGACCGCACACCCACGATTCCAGAGGAGAGTGGAGTGATATTTAACTCTCTCTTTCTCACTCTTTCCCCATCACCGTACCATTAATTCTTTCCACTTTAGTCCATTTTCATGGACCATCAGCACGTATGCTGTTTCGACCAACTTAAAATCGGACGCATCTATGTGGATAACCCACGTTTTTTTTTTCATTTCTAAAGTTTGTAGATAAATTGTTGCTTGCCTGCGTAGCGTTGCGAACGTGTAATATTCCCTCACTGGAGTCTTTTCTTTTAAGATCCAGTCGGAGAAAACACCGGTATAGGCTTTCCCATGGCGTGCATATAGAGTTGCCAGATAGAGTTGCGTTTCGATAGAGAGTCTATAAAAGAATCATCACTCAGTTGAAAGAGTTGACTGCATTGAACGTTCGTTCATGTTTTGAGAAAGAATAATATCGGTTATTTTGTGATTAGTGAAATATTTAAGGGCTGTTTAATGTGTCGTGTTCCCGTTTACGCTGCGCTCGTGAATAAACGTGTTAGGTATCCTAAAATTTGGAATCCTTGTATCCTGAGAAAACACCCACGATTCTAGAGGATATTCATTACAGTAGTCATATTCCTCCCTCCCTCGCCACTTTAGTATTTCTCGATACTTTCATTTCCATTCCATCCTCTTCCGACATCTGCCATCAAAAGCAAATGACGAGACATATTTAATATGCGAAAAATTCCTAATTCCTCCGATGGCAAACTCTACACAATAAGAACTAGGAAATCATCGCGATGCCATAAAAGACGCAGACATTAATAACCACCGTTTGAATGGAAATGGCAAGAAACATTTCCACGAGGCTCCTAACAAACTTTTCTTTTCCTTCAGTTTGAGAAATCAATAGCGCATTCGGATCATTTCCTCTTTCCTCTCACTGGGATGCGAGTAATAAATCTTTACCCAGACGGTTGAAGGGCACTTTTGAAATTAATAATATGGATTAATCAGGCTGCTTCAAGGAGGATACATGCCAATCCCTCTCCAAGATCAGGAGAAAATTTCAGAAAATTTAAGACGTACTTTGTTTTTAACACTTTCCGACACAGTTGAAAAAAGTGTATGACTTGGGTCAGACAGACAGTATGCACGATAACTGCCGTAAAAATGACGTTATCAAAATGAAATGTTAGTATGTTGATGAGATGGTCTGTGGGACGTCTGGGAATGAAAATAAATATATTTCGGATTCAACCCGAGTTGAGAAAATGAAATGGATTGATTGAACCCAATGAGACCTCATTTTTCAAATATTTTTAAGCGAAGTTAAAATTCACAAATTGCTTCGAAATTTTTAGAAAATATTCAAATTATAACATTAAAAATGTTCAGCAAAGTAAGTCAGGTTGTTTTTTTAAATAAAAATTGAAATAAGAATGACACCCATGATATAGGAAGAGATCACTTGACTCTTTACAAAATAAAATAGGGCATCCATTTTCTCCCGCTATGTAAAGGTCGGGATGTTTACAAATGGATCGCCCTATTTTTGAGCATTATCTGTCCATCTCAGTTCTGTTCCAAAGCAATTACAATATTTTTAATTTTAAATGATCACCAATCTTTTTTTATTCCTACAACAAAGCCTAATTTTAACGCTAAACTATAACATGCAGTATACAAATAAATCAAGCGATTGTAAGCTGAGTTGTATATAAATAGCTGAAATTTTTAATGCAAAATTATTTAGCTCTGGAGTTTGAAATACTTGCAATTAATATACAAGGAAGGTTCAAAAAGTATAGAGACTGTGGTGATATCACCAACCCTGATTGGAGAAGAGAGGAACTATTTTACCGGTGCATAGAGGCACATGTGACGCGAGATGTAAAAAAGAAGAAGCAGGTTTGCAATGCAGGTTTTCTCCAGATAATGCGTGTCACAGTTTTTCCAGACAATGCGCGTCAGTGAACTGCAAACCCAGACCGAGGGCCCTGACCGTGAAGTTTATAGGGCATTAATCCCCCGACGGGAAGAGAATCACCACCAGCACAGAGATGGGACATTGAGCCCCCCCAGACCCCACCAGACAAAGAAAACCGCCGACTCCATCACACAGCGCGCGAGCAGCCCGGGACACCAAGGGAAAAGAAGACTCACATCCCACCGAGCGAGGCCAATCGCCGGCAGTCCCGGAGAAGAAAGCCGACGAAGGCGGTCGAAACCCCCATCCAGCAAGCCAGAGACCCGCCCGCAACGAAACCAAGCAGGCAAAACGCGACACCAAGAACTGCAATGAACCCCCACCCCCAGAAGCGTCAGTGAACTGTAGTCGTTTGCATTCGTTGAAAACGGAAATGTGGTTTGAAGAACAACGTGCGAATATCAAATTCTACCCACATTTGAGGAAATCGCCGATAGAAACATTGCACTTGAGCAGCCGGTGTAATGTTTCTGTCAGCGATTTCCCCAAACGCTGGCAAATTTTGATATTCGCACGTTGTTCTTCAAACGCCATTTCCGTTTTCGACGAACGCGAACGACTACAGTTCACTGACACGCCTTGTGTTGTTCTTGAGACCCAGACCGTCCGACCTACCAGAAAGGTGTAAGGTAACTGTTTGGACGGCCGGGAAGTGCCACCCAATTTGGACCGGAACCCAGTGGGGGAGGCATCCACAGGGACCGTACCCTCCTTCCCCTACCACCAACCTCTCGGAAGGACTTACGGACCCACATGTTTAACGTGATCGTACTCCGCATGAACACGACGGCAGTTCTGGCAGCGGCGAGAATCGCGCGCTAACCACTGGGCTGCCGCGCCCGAAAAGAGCCAACAACACGCGGTGTTCCCAGGTGGTCACCCACCCAAGTACTAACCGCGCCCGATGCTGCCTGACTTCGGTGATCTAACGAGAACCGGTGTTTTCAGCACGGTACGGTCGTTGGCCTGACACGCCTTGTGTGGAAAAACATCTGCTTCTTTCTTTTCACATCTTGCGTCACATGTGCTTCTACGCCACTGCAAAATAGATCCCCTCTTCTCCAATCAGGGTAAGAGATATCAGCACAGTCTCCGCACTTTTTGATCCTACCTTGTAGTTCCGTATTATCAGATTTGAAAACAGATTGCCTTCATTTTCAATTTCAGTGAAAACATTCTCTTTCAGTTTCTTGCTGATGGGTCCCCCGCCGCCGACAATATGTAAGACCACCACGCCCATGCAGCCATTCGAGGTCTGAATATTCCCGATCATTTACGAATTACATGTTTAAAAATGGACACCTGGGTCACTGACATTGGCTACTACACACATGTTATCAGGCGTTTGGGTTCAAAGCTTTTCCACACATCCACCAATATTTTTTTCTTAGAATATTTCCACAAAAAATGCTTCGAAAGTTAGAAGCTCGGAGGTTGAGAACCACGGGTCTACAATGTTTTGATTTTATGGAGATCCCGAGAAAAGGACGAGAGAGTAGCTAGCTCTCTTTCCTTCAATGTAGAGACATCGCTTTAACTGGGAATCAAGAGGACCGCTGTTGTGACAGTTTGTATATCGAGGAGCTTTACTTTACGTGGATGTAATGAATAGTGTTGCGGATGTGTCATATCCCCTCGCTGGAGTCTTTCGTCTCTTTCGAACATCAGACGGAGAAAATACCCGTATAGGCATCCTTTTCCGTGACGTGGGCCTAGCGTTGCAATATACTGCAGTTCAAAGGAGGGTTGTCAGATTGAGCGAGATGGATGCACATTTGGAGATATATGGCGACTTTCCGAAGGTTCTAGAAGCAACTCGAAATAACGATTATTTTAGATGATTTGAGAGATTTTCAGAAGCCTCTATGGAGAGTCTATAAAGAGGAGTCATCACTGAGAGCAATGGACGTTATACGAGGTACATTGGACTGTGGCATACGTCCAAGTTTTGAGAATGACTTTTGTTCTTGTTTTGAGAATAGAATCGTTTTTTTTTTCGTGAAATGGAGCCTTTAAGTGCTGTTTGACTGCATAGCGTTCCTGTTCACGCTGTGCTTGTGAGTAAGCGTGTTAGTTATCTAGAAATGTGGTGTGATTCTTTTATCCTGGGAGCACCCCGATTCCAAAGGATACGTTGTAATAATAACGCATTTAAACTACTGTATATCCTCTGGAGGACTGATTTCCGTTGTAAGGGGATTCGTGTTTTATGTCGAAAAAAATCGTATGTTTTTCTACAATGGAATTATGGGAGCGAATATAATTTAAATCAATACATCCTAGTGAAGGACATCGTCTGATTTCGCAGGGATCCCATTTGGAGAATCACAAAGAATAAGGGATCGCAGTTAAACAACGGAAGATAAACTGTCCAGATGCGTGCTGTCAGAGAGGCATCCATCACCGTAATCGACGGCGAAAATTGAGATCCCGGATAAGCAGTCAACGTCAAAAAGGATCAGCTCTCGATTTAAGGATTTTTTTTCCACTTTCTCGCGCTATACAAAACGGTTCACTTTTTTCCTGCCTTTCGTGGAAATCTGCAGCTTATACATTTTAGATACTTTCTGTGTAAGCGTGAATTAATCTCGACGAGACTCATCTAAGGGTGCGGGACCAGTCGCATTCATTTAAAATCTACGATTTGAAACAAACCAACTTGAAACAGTCAGTAAAATACACTCTGTGCAAGGGATAAGGAAACCCAGAGCAATGTAAAATAAGTACAAATAATAAAATAAGACAGCGTACAGCTGTTTTGAGGATACTTTGTGTCCCCTTCGTCAGTGCCAACCCAAAGTCGAAAAGAGGAATAGGCGCAAAAGGAAGAAGAAACAGAGGGGTTATATACCCAATATCTTGATTAAGAGCTCATTTGCGAAGAGATTCGATCAGAGAGATGAGGTACAGCCAATCCAAAACGGCGAGAAACACACAAGATAATCATGTGCAAAAACAGGAATGTAAACAAAACCGAGTCAAGTCTGAACAAGAATAAATGGGAAACGAGAATTAAACAAATAGGCTAAAATGACACATAAGAGTCCCAAAGGTTAAGAAATGGAACGAAAAAGGGGGGAAATTTACAGCGCACTCCACCAGACCGCGGGCAAGAATGGAGTACTGGATAAATTATTAACTAAATTACTAGAATTTTTCTGGCTGTGGACGGCTTAAAGATGTTATAAATAGTGCATTTTTGCACGAGCCTATGTAAATCCCGAAGGGGAATGGACATAGTAGGAAGAAGCTGAGCTTGCTGCTTTCTGCTTGGTTCTCTCTTAATCCAGGACTTGGGTATATAATTCCACGTGCTTCTTCCTTTTGCGCCCATTCCTCGTTAACCGATTATGGCTCGATGGTTAGCTCGACAGTTATGACAGAATCCAAGTCGTTTCAAGCAAGCAAAAATATATCCTTTGATTATTCTTCTTATTTAGATTCGGAGCTTGGACTCCGTGTCAGTAAGACGTGTTTTGCTGCTCTCTCTAGTATGTCGAAGAACGATGTTCCGGTCGCGCTAGAGCAACCCATGAATGACAAGTGTGTTATTATCAATGATAATGATATTTCTAACAAGACTGATATGCCAATCTGCGACTCGGGCAAAGTAAATGACCTGAGGGATGTACTTGTAAGTTCGGACAAGAAAATCATGATAGCCTCTGCCAAGGCCGAAAACACCCCCGAGACAAGGTTGACTATGCAACGATGCTGTTGAGACGAGAAGGGCTTGTGCTGGACCAACTACGGATGGCTGAAGCCTGCAATGTAGGTATTTACAATTATCATCCTCCTTCACCTCCCCCCCTGCTGACCTCGAGACTTCTAAAGTCTCCAATGTTAATTCTGACAATACTAATTTAAATTCAAACTTATGTATAATTTAGTTAGAACCCTCGAGGAAGGTATGGCAAATTATTTGTCCTCTGAACAAATCCTTGGAATTTCATTCCTCACCGGTCTCCAAATTTCGGAGGTTTGTGGGAGGGGGGCGTTAAATCTTTCAAATTTTATTTTAGATGAACAGTAGGGAATTCGAAATTGAACAACGAGGAATTCCTCACAGTTATGGTCCAAATTGAAGGCGTAATTAACTACAGGCCAATTTCTCCTTTATCTTCAGATCCTAAAGATCTTGAGGCTTAACTCCGGGACATTTTCTAACCTGAATTATTGAATGTGCCTGATAACCGACTATCTCGTTGGCAATTGATTTCAAAATTTGTCCAGAACATTTAGAAAAGGTGGCAAAGAGACTAACTACCTCACGAATCTTCAACAACACTCAAAATGGATGTTCCAAAAAGAAAGCATCAATGAGTAATTATAAAAGAAAACAATCTGCTACCATGAAAATGGCATATGGGTCGTATTGAGGATACAATTCCTTGTCCGGACGGTAAAGTGAGAGTTCTTGTAATAAAATATTCTCGCAGGTACTATAAAAAGATCCATTTCTAAGGTTGCTGTGTTACCTGTAAAATAAGTTAGTGTATCTTATTTATATATTGTTTTTAGTTAGTATATATTGTTTATAGGTTTAAACCAGGATTTCAAATTATATCCAAATTATATCTCACTAGTTTAAATGTTGAAAAACATGTTATAATCGCATAGCTGTTCTGCAATATATTTTTGTACTATGTCATATAAGTGTTTATGTTGCGTTGTTTCAAAATGTTATTAATTTTCAAATGCAATATGTGTTTTTTTTAAGTATTGAAATTCAAGATTTCAAGATCGGGCGGGATGTCCGCGAGCAAACCGGCTTGGTGTCGAACTCTTTCTTGGCGAATTTGCTATGCGCCTACCGCGCCAAAAATTAGTCAGTTATGGTTTAAATATTGATAAGAGAGGTCATACCATCCAGCACTGAAGCTTGGATAATATCATAGGACCTCAGATATCTTTAATTATTTGCATCAAGTGTAAATAAGTTGTAAATAGTGTATATAATTTGTATATACGCTAATAAATCATATTATTAAAAAGTTAACGTATACAGTCCATTGCTGAGTTATGGTTGAACAGTCATTGATAAAGTCAGTCCGGAAACTTAAACTTGTAAACCGAAGCCTTACTAATGAAAACTCTACCAATTCTAGTGCCATGAGCAAGAAACACAGTCGAAATGACAAGGAATAGCAATCAGACAGCAAAGACTGTCAATGGACCGAAGTTAAGCGCAAAAGCTTACGAAATAAGATTTCCATATTAAAATTAAAAATCAATTTGAAACCCTTAGCAAACTGCAGCCGGAGAGTACTGGCTCGGGATTGGCCACAGTGCCAAAGTTCCCCTCACCAGCTACACAACAGATTCTCATCAGTACCTTACAACCTGACTGGTCGTCAATCCTCTTTAGTCTAAAACAAATTGCTAAATATATAAATCCAAAACTAGAAGGTCGATTTTTTAAAATGTTCATGGATAACGGAGACGAGTTTCGCAAATAAACAGACTTCCTTAAAAAGTCTGGTGTCCAATTTAAGACCTTCAGCCTCAAAGAAGATCGATCAGTCAGAGTAATAAGTCGAGGACTTCCGGTAGCGACCGACATAGGAACCATTACCGAAATTCCTAATGCTATGGGCTACAAAGTCCCTAGCAATGTTGCAATATTAGACTGACACTGAGAGGAAGTTACTAGCTTCTCACATTTTCTTACCTACAGTTAGAGCTCGGGACTAACCCGAAAATGGATTTGCTATTGACAAGCTACTGGGCACAGAAGTAAAACTGGAGCCCTACAAAGGCAGAAGAGGCCACGCTTCGCAGTGCCATGGATGCTCCGGGTTTTTTCACTCGAGTATCTTGTGTACACTGCAGCTGAGATGCGTACGTGTTGTGCAGGGCCCCATACCGCCAATAACTTCAAAGTACCGCATGTACAATGTTGTAATTGTGGAGACCAACATGCAGCTAATTGGTGCGGCTGCCCCACAAATCGTGGCAATTCGTTTGTAACCAGTAGACGCAAGTATTCCCACTTCCAAACTATTCAATATTTAGGCGCCTCTTCCAGCATATAGACCTGGGAGCCAAGGACGTCCATTCCCGAGATCCAACACCAATCAAAGTGTTAACTACGCTTCAGTGGCAACTAGACATAACCGGGAGCCTCTAGCACCCTCCCCCCAGAAATTGAAAATTTATCCAAGGTATCCAAGGCATTTAGCTTTTCGTGGCACCTGTGAAAAAATTCACGCATCCCTACATCAAAACTAGAGATCTTAAACATAGTTTGGAGTTATTGATGGATATGAAGCATTCCTTGTCTGGATGGAAAGTACCTTGGATGATGACCAACCATTTTTAAAAGATAGCAAAAGGAAGAATTTTAGAGAAAAGATAGTTTACTGGGAGCGAGTTCCCTGAAAGAAGATGGGTTCCAAGCGAGAAAGTCGCGGGGCTTATCGTAGCCATATCCTATTCCATGTTCACAAGGTTAAAGGGTGAGATGATAAATGATGTAAAAACAACATTATCATCTCAAGTCCGAACTTTGAGTTACACCGTTGTAAGCAGTGCAGGCGGATCAGGCAGCCGAGCTCTTTTAGCTCTGGGCTCGTAGGTTCTTCTGGGGTCAGAGATGGTGTGTCTTGGTCTACGTTTATTGTTAACAGGTTTAACGTTATAATTTAGATTAATATTTGCCATGCAGGGTTTCTCAAAGTTATTAATGTAGAATATTTGGGTAATTAACCTAATATGCTCTTCAATGCCAGAGATTTTAAGATCATGGTGGTCATCCTCCTTCGGGATAAATCAAGGAGAATTGTAAATTTAAGAAGTAAGGCCAAGCAAGCAAGCCATGAACTAGACTTTTCGGCAAACTTCAAGGGGATTCTCATGGCCCCCAATCAAATCAAGACCAAAATTTGGCCACACCCCCTAGCGACCTAACCAGGCTCCTCCCACTCAAGCGGAGAAACCTATCGACTATGTCTAATTTCTTTCGTCTTTAATGTTGATGAGGCATACCCATAACAAGGATATTTTAATGCAAGCTTTTAGCAAAGAGCTACCTGACCTGAGAAGAGCCAAGACTGATATAGGTATGATATTTCTATTAGCGTTATGACGCATTCCCAGGGTAACCCCCCAACCCCTTCTTTCTGGCCTTAACATGCCCTCGAATTCCACTACCCGTAACTTGCAGTCCCTCAAAGTCGGCTCCTGGAACGCCAATGGTGTGCGTTCCAAGCTCGATGAGGTACGTGATTATGTTATAAATAATAATTTCAATATTTTTATGATTCATGAAACCCATCTTGCTTCGCCTACCTCTCCTGCCATTTGTAGCTGTACTGGTTATTTCTAATACCGACCCATTGGCAATTCTAGGAATTTTAGGAACCTTTCTGGCGGCACTATACTTTACATCAAAAATAATATTCCCCACCACTGTATGAGCGTCCCAGCCATCACGAAACTTGAAGCCACGCTCGTCAAAGTCACTATTCCAAATTTGGTCCCGATTCCATTTGCTTCGGTGCATACACTCCAATAAATTGTAGTCATTTCCCAACCAACGATCTCGAAGCACTTTTTAGATATAGCAATAACATGATCATAGCTGGTGATATAAATTCTCGCCATAGCACCTGGGACACAGCTTCGAATCGCTATGGCGTTGCTCCAAAACGATTGTCCCAGTGCGCAAACTGCTGGATCATAGCTCCTCCCACTCCGACTCACTTCTCCAAACTACTATTGATTTGGCTATTTTTCGAAACATTCCTTTCAGTCATGCGATCAGAGCAGATACAAATCTGACGTCTGATCACCTTCCTGTGATACTGATCCTCCACTTTAATAATTTAATTTTTGACCATCCGAAGGAGCTTCATACAAAATGGGATGACTTTCATCATACCCTCAAAAATTCTAAAGCGTCCTTCCCCCTCAAAATTACCAGCACCGATGACATTGAAAAATGTGTCACCGATATGAAAAATGTACTGCTAGAGGCAGTTGCTGCGGCCTCGAAACCAAAAATCTCCAGACCTAATTATCACACTCTTCCAGGTGATATTAGAGACAAAATCAGGCAGAAAAATCGGTTATGGAAGGATTGGGACCGCACTAGATACCCCATTTACGACGCAAAATTCCGTAAACTCCATAATGAGATAAAAACTATGATTAAAACAAACACTCAGTTAAGCTGGCGAACTCACCTCGAGTACTCTCACCTACGAATCACAGTCTTTGGCGAACAGCTAAAAACCTGAGATCCACGAAAACGACAATTCCGCTCATTAATGGCCCTAATGGACTCGCCCAGACTGCGGAAGAAAAGCTAATGCTATTGCAGATAGCTTGGAACTCCAATTTTCACCTCATATTGACTACAATTTCAGTCACACTTATGCAGACACTGAACACAAACTACAACAGACCAATCACGATGCTTTACATTCTCAAGCACCAAACGACTTAAAGAGAATCTCTCTGGCTGAAATAGTTTATATCGCTGATGGACTGAAAATAAAGAAAACCGCCGGTCTTGACCGTATTAGTAATCGCATCATTAAAAACCTCCCCGATCTCTATATATGCTGGATTACCATGCTGTTAAATCATATGTTGGACCATCGCTTTTTCCTCCAAAGTTGGAAGACCACTGTCACCTTCCCTCTTCCTAAAACTAATTAAAATCTCTCGCTAGCCGAGAACTTCAGACCAATAAGCCTACTTATAAGCCTACCAATAAGTCGGATCTTTTTATGATATTTTAACGACACGGTTGTATTATAATATGAAATACATTTGGAACTTCTATAGATGTAATATTCCTCGAACAGTAGCATCTATAGAGATTCTATCCAATTCCATCTATTGAAATTTATTTTCTTTTGACGCACGTGCTTAGATTTATTGTATCATACATGTAGAAACTGATTATTCAATTCCCATGTTTTATGACATATCTCTCCTTTCAGTATAAAATCCTGTTTAAATCTCTGGTTTCAATGTTTTGTCTTTTGCTAGATATTATATTTTCAATTCCTCTTTGACGGAAATCAATCAACCTGTTAATGATAATGAAATGATAATGACACATGATAGTGCCAATTATTATATGTATTATCTATTAGCTTCCTTCTCTCTCTCTCTCTCTCTCTATATATATATATATATATATATATATACACACACAGTAATAACGCTTCGCAGACGATAATTAACTGAATATTTTTGAAATTAAGCTGGAATTCTCATGAACGTCAACAAAGGAGCTGATCCGGCCACACAACTTGATACCATAAACCCCCTGGGTTGGTCGTGTGGTCTGGGCCTTCAACAAAGGAGCTGAAAAAAAGAACAAAGGCTGCAGAATGTTTCACAGTATTTCCTAACGTATACTATTAAAAGAACTAATTTATTTTCTATGTAAATCTGGTAAATATTTGAAATCTGGTAAATATTTATATAACAGTCTAACGTTATTTTCTTTTCAGGCATTTTTCCTTTTGGCCCAAAAAACCCAATCTTTGCGCACTTTCAGTATCAACCACAAGGGTTGAATCTAATGTAGCCGGATTATCAATTTTTAATCTCGTGGGAGGACGAAAAGGGGACGAGTAGAAAAGTATTTTCAGACGAGGTACTACAAAGGAATCGTGGGTGTGCGCTCAGGATACAAGAATGAGGCCAAATTTTTGGATAACTAACACGTTTATTCACAAGCGGTGAGAAAACTTTGTAAAATGAAAATAGTTGACGTAAAAAATTGAAAATATCCATAATTCCCGTCACTTTTAAACCCAAAGGCCGTCATTGATATCCAATCAAAAATGCAATTTCCCAAAAAATTATATTTAAATTAGAAAAGGTTGAATAAAACTCGTCTGCCGCACAAACACATTGGATTTGATTCCGTTGATAAGCCACATGATATCATTTTCGTCCAATAAATTGGGTAAAAAAATATCATCTGTATCATGCTATTTCTATGGAAGGTTTAATTAATATCTCGAGAATCGCCTGGTCCTAGGAACTTGAAATATGGACTCCATCTTAAGTGAGGCTGTTTCACGGATATTCACAAAATTTCATGACATTCGGTGCAGCCGTTCTCCTGTGATGATGAGACAGACAGACTGACACATTTTCAATTTCATTTATATAATAGATAACAATATATTTTAAATTATTTTTGCAGGATGATCGTGAGTCATCTAAAAGAAGATGTATCCATTGAGATTTGTCTCATTTACATACGGACGAGTGACTTGAGATTGATTTATCTCCGTCCGTAATAAAGGAGGGGGAGTGAGAGATGTGTGCTGCAAGTACACATCCATCACCGTAATCGACAGCCAAAATTGAGATTTGCTTTTTACGCTCGATGCTCTCGGTCATCGTAAAAACGATTTACGGGAGCGCATTTATTTCCAGGTTTTGCGAGACATCAAAGTGGATCCTTTTCTAACCCTTTCAATAATAACGAACAGTTTATAAATGCCGAGATACTTCATATTTTTTGCACACGTTCATTTTAAAAAGATTCATTTAATGCGATTTTATTTTACTCGGATTTTACGATGATGAAAGAGTGAAGCATTGATGCTCATAAAGTGGATGATGAATGAAGCTGATGACAATAAAGTTTTACCATGTACTTTATTTAAGAAAAATAAAAATAATTAATTATTGGTCAATTTAGCTACTTGTACCAGTGTTAAAATTTTTTTAATACGCTAACACGTTTCTTTTTTTTTGCACAAATATAATTCAAAAATCAAATTCGACACATTTACAAATAGAAATGGATGTTTAACACTTTACAACACAGTTAAAAAGTTTATGACTTTGTTCATTTTGTCTGTCTGTCTGTCTGTCCGTTCAAACGATAACTGCCGCAAAAATGACTTTATCAAAATGACATTCTAGTATGTTGTTGAAACGGTCTGAGGGACATATGCGAATGTAAATGAATAATATCACCCAATTAGTTTTGGATTGAACACGGGTTGAAAAAACAAAATACATTGAACCCTATGGGACCTCATTTTTCAAACATTTTTTAAGCGAAGTTAAAATGCGCAAATTGTTTGGAAAATTTTAGGAAATATTCAAATTATCCCATAAAATATATAAAAAAGATTTCAGCAAAATAGGTTCGGTAGTTTTTTAAATAAAAATGACACCCATCAAATTTGGGCGCTGTAGCTCATTGGTTAGCGCGCTGGAGTTGCACTCGGTAGGCCCGGGTTCGATTCCAGCCACTGCCAAAACTGCCGCCGTGTTCATGCGGAGTACGATCACGTTAAACATGTGGGTCCGAAAGTCCTTCCGAGAGGTTGGTGGTAGGGGAAGGAGGGCACGGTTCCTGTGGATGCCTCCCCCACTGGGTTCCGGTCTAAATTGGGTGGCACTTCCCGACCGTCCAAACAGTTACCTTACACCTTTCTGGTAGGTCGGACGGTCTGGGTTTCAACAACAACAACCCATCAAATATGATGAAATCATGTGAATCACTTCAAAATAAAATACGGCATCCATATTTTTTCCCAGTGTCAAAATCGTGATTTTAATAATTCTTTTTTTAATATTGAGTGTTGCACCCATTCTAAAACCGCTTCATTTTTTAATATTTTCTGTGCATCTATATTCTGCACCAACACAATTACAATATGTTTATGTTTAAATGATCATCAAACTTTGATTTTTTCTGCAACGAAGCCTCATTTTAATGGCTGCAGAATGTAAACAACTGATTGTAGATGAGTTGTATAAGAATGGCTGATTTTTTTTCGCGAAATTATTTAACTCTGGAGCCTGGAATAAAAGTGTAGGAATGAAATATTCACGGCTTTTACAGAGTCAAACGATTTATGTTTCGATGACGTCATTTCAATAAGGTTCATTTTTTGGACGAATTTTTAAGTTTTCAAATATAATAAATTATTGTAGTACTGTGGTCATTTAAAATAGATCGGCGCTGAATGTATCGTATTGTAGAAATGTTTAAATAAAATTGCGTTTGAGTTGGAAAGTGTTTCATCATCAATGCTTTTTGCATGATCGAACTTTCTTGTTTAAAGACTGCAACGGATGTATAAATTCAATGAATTAGACGCTAGGGTTCGTGACAAAATTGTGCGTTTAATATTTTTGTTTTATCGAAAGTATCATTTGAAAATATGTGTGATTATTTTGATGCAGCAAAAATGTAGGGGGAAGGAGGATAAGAGTGCGCACCTAGTGGGTTTTTCATTATAAAAATGAGAGTTGAAAAGATAGAGTCTCGAAAATATACGGAATCATAGTTTAACTTAGAAAGAAGGGTACAAAAAATGAAAATCGTAACTTCATAAAGTCTATTACGAAATGAAAGAAAAAAAAGGACAAATGCGTACTCTTACCCGACATGGCGGGTAAGAGTACGCAGGATTGGAGGCCAAGAGTACGCACCCTGAAAATTTAGCAGTAGTCGCATATAAATGATCTAGTGCCTTCGTAACTGGAACATTCCACGTGCCACCACTCCTTGCATAATCCACACTGGATCCAATCTTCACCATATGATTGTTCGCAAGCTGGACATATTGTATCCTCATTGTTTGCCGAGCTTGTTGAGGGAACTGGGTTTTCGATAGAATTCAGAATGAGTTTTTTCTTTGCTTTCAGGGATTTTCCTTTTTAAATTTTCTCCCCGTTTGCATATTTCTTAAAAGCTCGATTAGCCTTTGTTTCCTCTAATTCAACCTTTTCCTTTTCTTTTTTCTCTAAGAAATTTTTGAATGAAGACAAAGTCATAATCTCAGATTTTTGAGATGTTCTTTTCCTTTTAGCTCCTTGTTGTTCATGGCGAGGAAGTGGCACGATTGACTGGATACTGACATCTATCTGAGAAGTGGAAGGTGAGACTTCCGCTTCTCTCTCTTCATGTGCAACTGCAACTGTGCAATCGTTATTCAAAGGTGCTGAAGCTACTAGCGAAGGAGAATAACAATCCTCACTACTAATGTTAGGGTTGTATGGCTTAATACCTGTAACTCGGAAAGCTTTTTCTGCGAGTTGAACCCTGACTGTGGCACTATAAGCTTTTTGAAAAATCCCTGAAACTTCGTACAGAGTAAATACTTTTCCTGGATTTTGTACGAGCCACTTTTCAGCTTCAGATGAGTAACTAGCTTTCAAAGGGTCAAAGAAACCTTTATCCAATGGCTATAGCACATGACTCGCATGTACAAGAATGAGCCAATGAAGAGTAAGGAACGTTATAGGATTCTATCAACAAAACAGATCTGCAGCTGGTGAACAGGGGGATGTGTGATTGTTTGCTATTAACAGCACAGGGTCTTCTGCAGACGGTTTAGCATGCTTGACAAAATGTTTCAGCCAATCCATGAACAAATCGCCTAATTCAAATATTTTTATTTCTAAAATTAAGAAATCATAATTTTTAATATTTAAAAATAGTAAAAATTATAAAATTTAAACCCATAATTCATAAAATATTGTTTCTAATCGCAAAGTTTTTTATAATAATAGTAATGATAAAATAAAATGCAAAATTTTAATTGCAATGATTGCTTCGAATTACAGAGCGGATAAGAGTACGCATATCTAGTCTGTGCGTACTCTTAGCCGCCGATGTATTGCTTCTCTAAATCGTTCATAGATAGCAGCAGCATTCACTACAGTTAAATTTTAACGTGGCCACGTTGTTCGGGAGGGAACAACCCTCATAATAACATTTACTTAGAAAGCCAGCATTAGTCCTTTATTTACAAAAAATTAAGATTTCTTAACAGAAAAATGACATGCTAACACAAGGAAATCATATCTTATTTTGTAAATAAAAGACAACAAGGATGAAAATAATAATGGCGGTCTTTTGAGAGAGCTGAAAACCCACGTGTTGATATGATCACACTCGCCTTTGCTTACACGGTTGCCAACAGGGAAAACAATCCCTCCGTACTCCTACCCTCCTTCCCCCTATATATTTCAGAAAATGGAGGAAAAGGATCAACAACTCGTAAAATCGCAAGATGATATATAGCCAGCTGAAAAAGTGATAGCATTTTGGTGCAATAAAGTGTAAACTTGATAAAAATTAACCGAAATGTGGTGAGGAAAAGTGATATCGTGGGTCCAAATGATTACAACTATTGCGTGTGAACCTTCACTTTAAAGGGCTCCAAAAATATTTCGATTGATACTCCCCGGGTGTACATTGTGAAGTACGGTATCTTGCTAATAACGTTACGAATTAATAACGTTACGAGTGAAAAAAATTGTATCCCGGCTATTTTTCACAACAATGATTGAAACAAGTCTCCGGATAATTGAGCCATAAATACTTTTATGTATGATTATATCAATTTAAAAATCGAAAAAAAAAATCTATCTAGTTCTGCATTTTTTTTACAACAAAGCCGGATATAAAGTTTCGTGAAAATCCATTCATATCTGTGGCTGCTATCTTGTACACAATAAATCGACAACAGTCATCAGAGAGACAGGACACCACTCCAAAAATATTAAAATAGGTTCAGCAGGTCCTAAAACATGTATTGGCATCCCAATCTCGAATTCAAAATTTTCGTGAAAATAATACTTTCTCAAAACTACGTATAAGACAGATAGTAAAAAATAACATGGGGAATTTGACAAAAACAAAAAGAGAAAAAGGAACTTCAACCTGTATAATCACTATAGCATCCTTTGTTGTAAAATTTTTATTTCACTCCAAATAATCATCAGAGTCATCTGATGGATAGAGTTTCAAAGCAAAACGCTTTGTTCTATCAAAGAACATTGTCAGTGATTTTTTACTTTTGAAGTATTTTGAAAGTTTTAGAATGTCTCGTTTTCTTTGAAACATCTTTTTGGTCTGTTGTGATTATAAATCTGTCGTGGTGTTTCATGTCTGAATAAGTTTAGGAAATAATTATATTAAAAGATTTGTTGTTTAATTAAAGGAATCTGTTACAACATTTTTTTGCCACAAGGATGCAACTCATAAATATAAGCGTTCGTTAAAAATTACGATTTTCACTAAGCGAAAAAAAAAATGGATGGCATACTTTGTTTTGCAATGAGTCACGTGATATCTTTACACAATATGGGTGTCATTATTATTTCAATTAATATTAAAAAAACTAAACATATTTGATGGATTCTTTTTAAACATTTTACGTGACAAATTGAAAATTTCCCAAAATTTTCAAAACAATTTAGGAATTTTAACACCGTTTCGAATCTGTTTGTAAAATGAGGTCCATGTATTTTATTTTTTCAACCCGGGTTCAGTACAAAACTAATTGGGTGATATTATTCTTTTACAGTCCTATATGTCCCACAGACCGTCTCAACAACATACTAACATTTCATTTTGATAAAATTATTTTTACGGCAGTTATCGTGCGAACGGACAGACAGGCAGACAGAATGAACCAAGTCATAAACACATGTTGAAATATGTTAAAAAATAACATAGCGTAAGCTTTTAGGCTAATAAGATGTTAAATATTCGAATAAAGAGGAATTCTCTGAGCTGGTTTTGTGGAATCGCAATGTATAACGCAAGATTAAAGTCCAACTTCAAGTCATAAAGAAATCAGTGATTTTGCAGTTGAAACAAATTAAAAAAATCATGGAAAAAGTTTTGAAGAAATTGTCTTAAAAATTCTTACCCAAGTAAACTGATTGTCCTGGTCATTATTTAAAGCAATGTCCTCGATATAACGTCCTTTTTAATAAGTATCCGAAAAAATTCCTTTATGAAAGAATGATACACGTCAACATGCATGCTGACGCGTCTCATTCTTCCATTTAGGGGTCATGACCCCTAAAAATGTCGATCCTTTCGATTAGAAGGGATGGATCTATTTCATAACATATCAACATTCAAATTCCATTCTAAGCATAAGCCAAACTTGTAGCATTGTCAATCGGAAATGCAGTTACATGAAAACAATTGAGTTACATAATAGTAAATGCAGTCATTTATAAAGCAGTTGCAAGCTTTTCGGGACAAATGCTTTTTTTAACTTATTTTAAATAGACATTTCATTATACTTAACTCTCTTGAATTCCCAGCGTGTCACCACACAACATTATCGGTTGTTTCGGATCGATATATTTAATTATCGACAAATGGAATTATTTATCGATTTTTAAAAGGATTATTCTGAAAATTTTAATCGGATACGAAGGATTAATGATGAAATGAATGACTCACGGACTGCAAAATAATTAGATTTTTGAGTCGTTCGAAATGGGGTGTCGCATCCATTACCGTGCCGGTGATGACATTTTTGAAAGAGAAAGTTGACCTCTCTTAAATGATTGTGCAGATAGACACTGCAACTGATAGCTGACTATTTTCTTAAAGGAAACGTATTTCGAAATGCGAGCAAAGCATCTGTATCACCTTATGCAGAGCGTGGCATCGCGATGTAATGCATGTATACAAGTATTATTTCCCTATTAACGGCAAAAGCCTGCATTTGTCTCCAAGTTATTCAATTTTTTCTAAAATATTCTTGTCACATATTATTTCAATTGTTTCGTAATGGGTTTTGTATCGTAATCACTCATATTCGATTTTTTACTTATTTCGATTTTTCAGTTTATATCATAATGCGCTCTTCGTCAAAAAGAATCTATTCAGTGATTGGACAGATATTGAGAAACTATATATATATATATATATATATATATATATATATATATATATATATATATATATATATATATATATATATATATATATATATATATATAGAAAATATATATATATATATATATATACAAGGTAGGATAAAAAGTTTGGAGACTGTACTAATATCTCCAATCCTGATTAGAGGAGCGAGGAACTATTTCACCGTGGCGTGCAGGCACATGTGACGCGAGATGTAAAAAGGAAGAAGCAGGTCCGCAGTGCGGCGTTTTCCCAGACAATGTGTGTCGGTGCAATGTTTCTGCTGGCGTTTTCCCCAAACGCGGGCTGAATTTGAAAATTTTCTATTCGCACGTTGTTCTTCAAACGCCATTTCCGTTTCTGACGAACGCGAACGACTACTGTTCACTTACACGCATTGTCTGGAAAATCACCTGCTTCTTCCTTTTCACATCTCGCGTCACATGTGCCACGGTAAAAGAGTTCCCCTCTCCTCTAATTAGGGTTGGAGATATCAGCACAGTATCCGAATTTTTTCATCCTACCTTGTATTATGAGACTACGGCTCGGCAACCCTCGTAGCTGGTTTCGCAAGTCGAGAGGTTTCGCCTCGTACTCGTTAACATTTGCTAAGATTGCTCCCTAAGCACTTCCATGCCTATATATGTCTGCGTGCATGTGTGTGCGTGTATGTGCGTATATGCATGTGCACGCGTGTATGTTTAACTTATGAATGATTTCCTAAGTCATAATAATGTCTTTAAAAGTATAGATTTTTCATCATCAGTAGTATCAAAGAAAGTTATAGCATTTCACAAACTTTTAAAATGCCTCTCAATCACCTTTTTAAAGTGCAGTTTGTCAGCACCCAATGCATGTCTGAGAGTTAAAAGAACTCATGTATAACCATTCGATCGTGACAAATCCGAATCTGATATCTGTTTCATAAATTAACTCTTGAATCTGGAGAAATGGCTCCATAAAATGTGGCTTTTCAGCAATTTTCACAACATGATGCTGAATTGTAGGAGTTGATGCTCGTGGTTAGTGTAAAACAGAAATTCTTATTTTGATTTATGATTCCATTGTCAGATCATATTCTTTGTTTTTATTTGAATTCTCAGTACTGCACATCTCTATCATATTTCCCAGTTCATAATTTATTAAATATTAATTAATTTACGGATCCCTTTGACTCGAAAACTACAAAAGGAAGATGAAAATTTCATAAAGTGGAGCAGAACAACAATTTCCGTAAATAAAATGAACTGTAAATAGGGCTATTGAACCGGGCATGCTCACTACGCTTCGTACAAATAACAAGTAAATAACCTCTTTTAAACAGCTCCCCCAATCATGTATTCTTGCATGCATTCACATTTAAACGTGCTCCTATATATTAAAAATCTGATGTGGGCAGCACATGACTTTCCTTATAAAAGGCAATGCATTTACTAATTTCACAATAAAAAAAAATCTGAAGTGGGTAGCACATGATTTTCCTTATATAATGCAATGAATTTAATACTTTTACCGCAAAAAAAAAAAAGATTATTTTTATAGTAGATATTTATATTCTTTCCAAGATATTGAATTTTCGTCAATGAGTCGTCATTTTCATTGATTTAGCGTCATTTTTATCCATTTGGCGAGTTTTTCGTTCATTTAGCAACATTTAAAAAAGTCGCCAAGTTGACGATATTTCACCAAATTCGTCGCCAAAATCTCGCCAACCGTTTTGGACGAAGAAATAAGTTATTCTTATACCACATAAATGACTATTGGCGTTCAAATACAAAAGTATTACTCAAAGTATCTTTTCTTATGAATGGAACGAGTTAGATCCAACGATTTCACCAAATTTATCGCATGGTATTACATATGAAAAGTGAACATGTTTCTCAATAGGAAATATTTTTTTTTATTTTATATGACTCTTTGATAATTTTTTTTTAAAATGTGAAATATCTCGAGAACGGTTCATGTTAGCGTTCTAAAATTTATGTCACTCGTTTTCTAATGAAAAATTACATAAGAAATGTCTATTTGCGTAACTTTATTAGCAGGTTTGATTTTTTGACGATTTTTTTCAAAATTTCACTCGAAAATTTAGGGGGTTCTGAACATTCGATTGCGTATAAAAACAATAGGCTTACAGTGTTTACAGATTGTGATTTTTGTACCAAATTTCGTTCGAATCGGTCCATTCGTTCGCCAGTTATCGTCTCTACAGACTCACTGACTGACACACACACACACACACAGACAGCACTTCAAAAATGTTTGATTCGTGATAAGGATGCTTGAAAAGTGCTCTCCCGTCGGTAACTCGAATTCGAATTTTCGACCCCGTCACAGTACTTTCCTTATACATTATGTATATAAGAAAAGTAAAAATAGGTCTTATATTATTTCCGAGATATTGAATTTTTGTCAATGAGTCGCCATTCTTATTGATTTAGCATCAATTTTATCCGTTTGATGAGATTTTCGTTAATTTGGCAACATTTAAAAAGTCGACAAGTTGGCGATATTCCACCCAATTCGTCGCTAAAATCTTGTCAAGCGTTATGGACAGAGAAATAAGTTATTTTTATAGCATATAAATGACTATTGGCGTTCAAATACAAAAGTATTACTCAAAGTACCTTTTCTCATGATTAGAATGAGCTAGATCCACGGTAATGACGTCACCCAATTAATCGCATGATATTACACATGAAAAGTGAACATGTTTCTCAACAGTTAATTTTTTTTTTAATTTACGGGATTTTTTTATACATTTATTTAAAAAATGTGCAATATCTCGAGAACGGTTTATGCTAGCGTTCTAAAGTTTATGTCAATCGTTTTCTATGGAAAAAATTACATAAGATATGTCCATTTGCAAAATTTTATTAAAGGTTTTGATTTGATTATTTTTTCAAAATTTCACTCGAATATTTAGGGGGGTTCTGAACATTCAATTATGTTTAAAAACGATAGGCTTCTATTATTCAAGCATTATCTTTTTTGTACCAAATTTCGTTCAAACCGTTCCATTCGTTCGTGAGATATCGTCTCCACAAAGTCCCACGCACACACACACACACACACACACACACAGACATCACCTCAAAAATGTTCGATTCGTGATCAGGGATGCTTGAAACGTGCTTTCCCGTCGAAAACTCGAAATTTTGACACCGTCACAATACATTATACTTTGTAGGGGAAACCGGGGTAAGATGGCGAATAACAGTTTGAACGACTTTGTTCTCAGGTGACTACACTTGACGAGCATAGGTGCAATCCGCTGTATCAGAGCAACTAATCGCAAGCGGAAGGCCCCATTCTTGCTACACGTACAATTTTTATTCTTAGTTAAACTTTATTAAGGGCCGTGAAATTATTTTCGACTTGTACTAAATAAGCTTGAGCTACTTAAAGGTAAGTCATAAAATTCTGATATAATTTATGGTTTCACTTTATAGTATTAAATACTCAACTAAACTATCATAGTCTTAATCTGATGCATAATTTACTGTACACCAGCCATGTTGTTTCTTTTCATCATTCGGGGCAAGATGACAAAGTGAGTCATCTTCCACAAACTATATACACCACACACAAAGCACGCGTATTTCTTTAGGTGCGAATGATAGTGACACTGAAAGTGTAGATAATCCCAAATGGGAACAAATTCCGGGATCAAGATGCTCCGCTCTTCCATCAATATTTAATTTTAAACCCTTACCACAAGTTAAAAGATCAACAAAAAAGAGAAGAAAAATGTCAACCAGTGTTTTAAGAAGTTCACTAATAAGGAAATTGATTGCTTGAAAAACAAAATTCAAAGGATGAAATGGAAATAAATAAAACACAGAGAAATAAGAAGAAAATTGCTAAGCAATTGCGTTTCGAGGCAAGCGCAGATCAAAAGAGCGAGGATATTAACTGCCCAGGTTGTGATGAACTTTATACTGATCCACCCTACAAAGACTGGATACTGTGCTTGCTATCAATGCGTAGCTTGGTGGCATGAAAACTGTACTGGATACGAAGGAAGGAAATTCATCTGTGAATTTTGTAAATAACATAATTCATTAATGATTGTACACCTTTAAACTCTATTAGTGTTTTGCACGTTCTTTAAATACCTCCTAAGTCTTGTGAGGTCAAAATTTATGAGTTGTCATCTTGCCCCAGCTGGGGCTAGATGATTTTTTTTTTACTATATATTAAAACATGTTTTTGTATTGTTCAATTTGGGAGATTATCCGATATAATTTTTTTATGAATAATGGAACGCATGAATAATGTATTTATATTGCAAAAAATATGTATTATAAGTTTTACGAATTAAAAAAAATCAAATTCGTTAACATCGTCATCTTACCTCGGTCTCCTCTATATACGGAAAGTAACAATTGTTTTAATTTAATTTTGATAATTTGAGTTTCGTTTACTACTGTCCCTTATATACATATAATGTATAAGGAAAGTATTGTGACGGGGTCGAAAATTAGAATTCGAGTTTTCGACGGGAGAGCAAGTTGCAAGCATCCCTGAATACGAATCAGACGCTTTTGAGATGATGTTTATGTGTGCGCGTCAATGAGTCTGTGGAGACGATAACTGACGAACGAATGAACCGAATCAAACGCAATTTGGTACAAAAATTACAACCCATGAATACTGGAAGCCTATTGTTTTTATACGCAATAGAATGTTCAGAACCCCCTAAATTTTCGAGTGAAATTTTGAAAAAATCATCAAAAAATTAAAACCTTTAATAAAGTTACATAAGTGGTCATTCCTTATGTAGTTTACTTTAAAAACGATTAAAACAAATTTTAGAACGCTACCAGGAACCATTCTCGAGATATTGTACATTTTTCAAAAAAATTTGAAAAAATCATTTACAGTTAAAAAGAATATCACCTATTTTGAAATATGTTCACTTTCCATAAGTAATATCATGCGATAAATTGGCTGACATCATTCTCTTGGATATAGATAGTTCCATCCATGAGAAAATATACTTTAGATAATACTTTTGTATTAGGACGTCAATATTCAGTTATCTGCTACAAGAGTAACTTATTTCCCCGTCCATAACGCTTGGCGAGATTTTGGCGGAATGAAATTAACGAAAATGTCGCCAAATGGATAAAAATGACCCTAAATCAATGAAAATGATAACTAAATGATGATGTAATTATTAAAGTATTTTAATATATAAACTATATCGTTTATTCAGGATGCTATCAATATTGATGATTTTTTAGAGTTGCACGAAGTATAAGTTAATTGAGTATTTTGAAATAGTTTTGCATGTTGTCATCCTAAAAGTCGCCCAATGTACAATTTAATGAAAGTCTGATGTGGGCAGCACATGCCTTTCCTTATATAATTTACTACTGTTACAGTTAAAAAAAATGTTATTCTTATAGTAGATACTATATTCTTTTCAAGATATTGAATTTTCTTTAATTAGTCGTCATTTTCTTTAATTTGTCGTGATTTATCGTAATTTTTATTCATTAGGCGAAATTCTCGTTAATTAGGCAACATTTAAAAATGTCGCCAATTTGGCGACATTACGCTAAATTCGATGCCAAAATCTCGCCAAACGTTATGGAAGGAAGCATACGTTATTCTTATAGCAGATAAATGACTATTGGCGTTCAAATACAAAAGTATTACTCAAAGTATCTTTTCTCGATAATGGAGCGAGTTAGATTCACGAGAATGATGTCACCCAATTTATCGCATGATATTACATATAAAAAGTGAACATGTTTCTAAACAATTAATAATTTTTTTTAATTTATGGGATTTTTTGATAAATTTATTTGAAAAATATGCAATATCTCGAGAACGGCTCATGGAAGAATTCTAAAGTTTATGTCAATCGTTTTCTATGGAAAATTTACATAAGAAATGTCTATTTGCGTAACTTTATTAAAGGTTTTGATTTTTTGATGATTTTTCAAAATTTCACTCTGCAATTTAGGGGGTTCTGAACATTCGATTGTTTGTTAAAACAATAGGCTTCCAGTATTCATGGATTGTGATTTTTGGACAAAATTTCATTCCATTCACCCTATTCGTTCGTGAGATATCTTCTCCACAAAAAACCTCGCACAGACGCGCGCGCGCACACACACACACACGCAAACGCACACACGCAAACATCACCTCAAAAATATTCGACTCATGATTAAGGATGCTTGAAACGTGTTCTCCCTTCGAAAACTCGAACTCGAATTTTCGAGCCCGTCACAATACTTTCCTTATACATTATGTATATAAGGAAAGTAATATTACTTTCCTTATCATGCGATAAATTTGGTGACATCATTTTCGTGTATGTAGCTCATTTTATTCAGGAGTAAAGATACTTTGTATTTGAGCGCCAATAGTCATTTATCTGCTATAAAAATAACTTATATCTTCGTCTATAACGCTTGGCGAGATTTTGACGACAAATTTGGCAGAATGTTCCCAACTTGGCGACTTTTTGAAATGTTGCCAAATTAAATAAAATCTCGCGAATTGGATAAAAATGACGCTAAATCAATGAAAAACGACCATTTGACGAAAATTTAATATCTTGGAAAGAATATCAGTAGCTACTATAGTAAAAACCTATTTTTTTTTATGTAAAAGTAGTCAATTCATTGCATTATATAAGGAAAGTCATGTGCTGCCCACATCAGATTTCTCTGCGATGCAATTGAGATTCATCGATTTCCGTATTCTAACGTGTTTAACTTAATATTCAAATTTTGGAATCGTATAGGCTCTTATTTGTATTAGGATTCTCAAATATTGAAATTAAAGTATTATTATACATATTTCATAATCATTTGTTAAATTAAGTTTTGATTTGAAATCTTTCACAGCCCGTTTGAGCATACGTAGTCTTGTGTTTTAGATTTGGAGGAATTTTGCGGGCATTTCGCAAGAAAAAGCAAGGTTTATTTTTGCCAAATCGTACCAAAATCGAATCAGCACCATCAGTGACTTAACTACTAAATTGTGTGTCATTTTGTTAATTAGTTTGTCAGCTAAAGTAGATACATATTATATTTGCGGGTCATTTAGCAAAAAAAAAGTAGGTACTTTTACCCCGAATCGTACTAAAATCTAATCAGCCCCAGGGTCATCTACAAGTGACTTTCATATAAAATGTTATGAAATTGAGTCAATTAAGTTTTAAGTTAGATTGGATACATAAATTGCACAGATAGACAAACACACAGATACACATAGGCACACATATATATACGCACACAGACACATACACAAACACAGATATACACGCATACAAACACACAGACACAAACACAAACATGGATATACAAGCACACAGATACACGCACACAAACACACACGCAAACATACTCTAAAATTAGATTTTTCGTGTTCTAGAGGTCCCAAAACGTGTCGATCCGTCGAAAATTCGAATTGCGATTTTCGAAACGATTCCAATCTTTTCCCTTTACATTACCATGCATTATAGGGAAAGTAATAAACCTTTAAGAAATGCAAACATTCGATATAAAAAAAAGGATCAAATAGTAATAATTTATATTTTGGATTCTATCTATCCAATTTCAAGCAAACCACAGTCTATGCGCTTTGTGTCATGTACGCAGAATATTTCATACCCTTTTCATGCAGCAAACATTTTCAATATTTCTTTCTGAATGGGTTTCTGCCATACATTCAGCGTTTTTACATATCTTTCGTTTATCGGAGTCCAGATATCCAGCGTCCTGTTTCTGGATTTGTTCTATTCATCTTCGGGCATGTTGACGAAAATCGGATCTTGCGCAGCTCTGGATTTTAATATTACATTTTTAACAAAATAAATATGCTTTCTGAAGATAGAAAAATGGCTTTTGCAACCGAAATAAATAAAAAAGTTAAAGGAAAGTATTTTGTCGAAATTTGAGTTTATTTACAACGGTTTTATAAGAATACTATGGATCTCCTCCTGCCCGCTGATGATCGTCAACCCCTACGATTCACTTTGTTATTTGGGGGCTTTGCTCCCTCTTTCCTTCCAATCGGTTCACGAACACTTTGGTTATGCAAGAGTTTACGCCCGTTGCTCTTTAGCCCAGAGATTTCTTCGTAGTTTCAGGGACTCTGATTCCTGTTCGTTGCCACTCACATACCGACACGAGTACATTTCACAAGTCCTTACCAAAAAGTCAATAATTGTGAATAAGCGACCGCTTTGTTAGCTAATAGCATAATTATGCAATAAGTGTACACCCGCACAGCAGGCATAATGCTCCCTAATTCAGTGCGAAAAATGCATGAATATAATTAATTCTGGCATGAGAAAGCTACGTTGAACCACACCCCAGTTAATTTTAGTAGAAATAAAGAAAGGTATGACAGAATTATTTTTTTCTCTTAAAATCATTTTTTTTTATTTCTTTAATAATTTATTAAACTGTGTTCAAATTGACCAACATAACACGCGTCATTATTTAAAACTACATTACTTTTAATTTAGTTTTCGCGTTCGTTGTATAACGGGACGTACTTTCAAAGGCGGCGCTGTAAAAGTATGAACAAGCTGAAATATGACAGAAATGGCTACGTCTAGAGTAGTGGGCTTCATCGTCCAAAATTACGTATAAAACTATCATTTAAGGGATACATTTGAGCATACGTAGTCTTTCATTTTAGAGTTTATCGATTTTGGGGGCTATTTCGTAAAAAAGGCAGGTTCTTTTATTCCGAATCTTACTAAATTTAACTAGCACTAAGGTCACCTACAAGTGATTTACTTGTAAAATGTGATGCAATTGGGTCCATTAGTCTTTGAGTTAGAGTGGATACATCATTGCATGAACACAGAGAGAGAGAGTCGTTACTCTAAAATAGTTTTTTCGTGTTCTAGAGACCCAAAACGTGTCGATCCTTTGAAAACTCAAGTTGCGATTTTCGACACGATTCCAATACTTTGCTTATACATTACCATGTCTTGTAGGGAAAGTAATAAACCTTTAAGAAAAACAAACATTCGATATAAAAAAAAGGAGCAAATAGCAATAATTTATATTTTGGATTATATGTATTCAATTTCACGCAAAGCATACATCCACGCGCTTTGTCATGTACACAGAATATTCTAATATATCTTTTTTATACAGCAAAAACTTCCAATATTTATTTCTGAATGGGTTTCTGCTATACATTCACCGTTTTTACATATCTTTTGTTTATCGGAGCTCAGATACCAAGCGACCTGTCCTTAGATTTCTTATACGTATTTTGCTTCAGGCAAGCTGACGAAAATCGGATCTCGGGCTGCTCTAGATTTTACTACGATTATTACAGTTTTAGCAAATACGTTTCAGGAATAAATGATATGTTTTCTGAACATAGAAAAAATAGCTTTTGCAACCGAAATAAATAATCTGATGTGGGCAGCACATGCCTGTCCTTATATAATGCAATGGATTTACTACTTTTACAGTAAAAAAAAATATAGATTATTTTTACAATAGTTATTTATATTCTTTCCAAGATATTGAATTTTCATCAATGAGTTGTCATTTTCCATGTCGTCATCATCAATAAGTCGTCACTAATTTAGCGTCATTTTTAATCATTTGGCGAGATTTTCGCTAATTTAGCGAAATTTAAAAAGTCGCCAAGTTGGCGACATTCCACCCAATTTGTCGCCAAAATCTCCCCAAGCGTTATGGACAAAGAAATAAATTATTCTTACAGCAGATAAATGACTATTGGCGTTCAAATACTCAAAGTATCTTTCTTCATGAATGGAATGAGCTAGATCCACGAGAATGATGTCACCAAATTTATCTCATGGTATTACATATGAAAGTGAACATGTTTCTCTATAGGAAATATTTTTTTTTATTTTATATGACTTTTTGATAATTTTTTTTTAAAAATGTGCAATATCTTGATGGTTCATGTTAGAGTCGTTCGAATCCGTCCATTCGTTCGTCAGTTATCGTCTCCATAGACTCACAGACATCCCTTCAAAAATGTTTGATTCGTGATCAGTGATTCTTGAAACGTGCTCTCCTGTTGAAAACTCGAATTCGAATTTTCGACCCCGACACAATACTTTCCTTATACATTATGTATATAAGGAAAGTATTTTGTCAAAATGTGAGTTTATTTACAATGATTTTATAAGAATAACAGGGGTCTTATCCTGCTAGCTGAACTCACTTTGTGAGCCGGAGGGCTTTATCCCTTCCGATCGCTTCGCGAGCTCTTACTAGTCGCCTGCTACACAGGTGTAATACACCCGTTTAACTTCAATCCGGAGAACGCTTCTGTTACGACGCATCATCTGGAATCGTGGCTGTTCGCTCAGGATACAAGAATGAGTCCAAATTTCTGGATAACTAACACGTTTACTCACAAGCACAGCGTAAACAGGAACAATATAGAGTAAAACAGCATTTAAATGCTCCACTCATTTCCCAAAACAGCAGCTATTAATTAATCTTAAAACATTGACGAACGTAACAGTTTATTCTAGCTGGTATCAGTTTCACTGCTCTCCAACTCAGTTTTAACTCTTTTTATGTACTCTGTGTAGAAACTTCTGGAAATCTACGATATCTCGTAGAATACTGGTTACTTTGAGGCGTTTCTCGTACCTTCGGAAAGTTGCTAAACATCGCCAAATTAGGTATAAATTGCCAAGTCTGGCAACCCCTTTTTGAACTTCGGTATATGGTAATCCTAGACTCACGTCATGGTAAAGGATGCCTGTATGGTTTTTTTCCGTCTGTTCTTCGAAAGACACGAAATTAAAATGGGGGGGGGGGGGCGGGAGGATAGACTCCAGAGCATTTTACAAGTTTCTAACACTTGGTAGTTTCAGGTAATACGCTTCATGTTCACTGCCACTCACATACCGCCACGAGTACATTCCTGTGACACCCTACCCCCAAAATCAGAAATTAATTGTTAAAAAGCGACCGGTTTGCGTGCACATAGGCTTCTCAGTTCAAATCAGATCAATAGGCTGCTCAGTTCAATTTTACAATGAGTGTAAACCTGCGCAGCAGGCATGATGTTTCCTAAATAAGAGTGGAAGTTATATGTCAAGCGGTAGCAGTGGATAAGATAGATAATACAGTAGATTAAAAAGCTGTTGGTGTAAATACCATGACACCCTTGCCATAAATAAGAAATTAACTCTTCCCTCCCCCCCGACGGACACAATTTAAACGTCATTTGCTGAGACTACGTATGTAACACGCCGTGACGTCTACGTTACACTCGCCATACGCAGAATATAATTTAAATTACGATTTCAAAAATATCAACACAATTTGACCGAACTATATATTGACATACATTTCCACAGACAGTCTAGTTACCATAGTAACCTAACGTCTTCCCAGATAGAGCATATAAACCTGCCGATTAGTCACATGATCTGTTTCAGACCTTAGATACCGCCGCATATCACGCAACAGACTAAAATTCGTTTCTCGTTGATTTCTTCAATTTTGACGATTTGTGAATGAAAATACGGACCAAACCTTATTTAATTTCGAAGACCCTGTTAAACATACAAGCAGGAAGTAAAGTTTATAAGAAGCTGCAAGTATTATAATCTCCCATAATTTTTACCACAAAAGATACGAGATACTTTAAGATCAATCGCTCTATATAGGATTTTACATTTCTTCGATGTGGACCGTGCATTCATTTAAAATTAATTACGACAACTACAAATTAATTTACAGGTACCAAGTAACTTCTATTAAAAATGGAATTAAATAGCTTTTCTGATAGAACTGACTGAAAATTGAGCACTGAAAATTTAGATTTTGTTTTCTGACAAAATTTAGGATAATAAAAATATTCGCTATAACAAAAAGAAAATGAAATTTTCCCTTTAACATTGATTAAAAAATATAAATTTTAATCCGATTTCAACCAACACATGGTATAAGACAGAAACCTTAAAAGGCTTGTATTCTTTCCCATACATAGTATTAAGAAAGTCTTGCACGAACATTTCTGAATTTCAGACGTTGATGCCTACATAGGTTTTAAGACCTCCTGAGCACATTTAGGCTATTTTTGGAGGGATGTCCGTCTGTCCGATGTCTGTGGTCGATTTCATGTGTCGCTATAAATATTAAAGGACTTTCACAAAACATTATATACGGATATATTATCCAATAATTTAGAACAAGATACAATTTTTTTTTTAAATTCGAGCAAAAATTTCAAAATAGAATCGAAATTTATATTTTTTTTACATGGACAAAATTTGAAATAATCACGTATAAAGGGTTTGTTTGTAGCTCAATTACTACGCTATTTAATAGTTTTAATCATTGTCATGAAAAAAAAAACACGATACACATTTTTTTGTGTTACAAGACATTAGCCTCCTTGGGGGAAGGGGGTGTTACCCCACAGGGGTGTACATTGTCAAGTATAGTATCCATAGGAAGTTCTTTAAAGTGAAAAGGTAACACGCTAGAGTTGTCATCATTTGGACCCACGATACCAACTTTTCAAAAAAATGTCAGTAAAATTTGGGGGGGGGGGGAAATGAATTTTAGTATGAAAGAGTCGAGTCGAGATCCACTCCAGACATAATATAAATAGAAAATAGCGTAAACAATCCAAACATTCTAATAACGCATTCACTTATACAATTGAAATATCTCCGATTATTAGTATGTATGTATATCAAAATATAACGCAAATTTTTGGGAGTAAAAAGTCGAGTTTGTCAATGAGATAGGGTAGTCATGTCACCCAATATTTGAAAATTCACAAAAAACTATTAGATGTTATTTACAGTTGTTATTTAGTTCTGTACGCCCAATTGAGCTCTCCTTTTCAAAGTAGTCTATAACTTCGAAACTTCTTTGCGTTCCTAATTTCTATATAAAACTGTGCTCGTGAACATGCTTTTATATATTGTTATGGCTTACACATTTTATACGCATACAAATAGCCATCCTGAATGATAGAAAATATTTTATCTTAACTGATTCAGTCACTGTATAATGCGTGTGTTTACTATCATTATTCAAATCAAATGCCATCATTTCGAGTGTGAATCTTTTACGGAGATTATGATCGCTTGCCGAACGGCAGCAAGCCTAGCCCCATGCTCGCTCCTGGAGGTTAAGGTAAGGAGTCAAAACTCCCAACGGAGAAAATGCTCATATTATTGGAGACAATCATTCAGGTGGCGCTGCGATTAGATAAGCGTCCCTGCATTGGATGGATTTTCAGCAGTGAAAGACTTAAAATGTTAATTTAAACGGTCTATTTTGCAGAAATTAATGAGTAGCGCGATGCAAATTGAAACTTAAATAAGGAATATTTCCACGTAATCATCATTATTTTAGCTTTTAATTTAGTTTGAACTCCCTCTATTTTGTACTCCGCCCTAGCACTGTGAAAAAATACGGATTCATTGCTGTGATCCTGAAGGAATCTTAATTTCAGAAAAATTATCTCATTGCCTCCCATGTTAATGGTTACGAACCGATTTTCTGAAGTCCATCCACGTTCGTACCAGAGCTATCGAAGGGCAGACAGAAGGGCGGGCCAGTCAGCCACAAATGTTCCATTCAGTGACAATGGTGATTTTATTTTCTCATCACCTTTTGGCCGTGATTTCGCTTTGCGAAACATGAGTGGAGAGGGCTGCTGTCGGGACCCATTTTGTACCGGAGCTCCTACATCTGTACTTTCGGCGCTACACTTTTGTCACGCTACAGATTTACGGAAAGTGAGTGAAGAGGGCCATGCATTTTTTGATAAAGACGCATGGCCGCGTCGTCATGAATGGGGCCGCGCATAGACATGGATTTTCGGTTCTGTACTGCGGATACTGAAAACAGGGCTCCCCCCAAAAAGGGGACAACTCAAATACTGATGGTTATAGCAATAGTGCATTTTAAGGTCTTCCTGAACGGATACAGGTAGAAGAATGGGATCGAAATGCATTTAAAAAAAATCGGATGGAAGACACACTAAAATTCATTTCCTTTTTATTTCTTCATTCATTTAATGGAGTGGAAGGACACATAATAAAACTGAAAATGATTTCGAATGACACTGGGTGGGCACTTTTATGTCAAGGATCGTTTTCAGTTTGGAATGGACCGCGTTTTCAAAGACAACGCTGCAAAAACACGAAAAACTAAAATTTCTCGAGAACGGCGACTCCTAGAGTGATGACGTGGATATAATTCTATCCGTCGTCGATATTGACGTATAAAACAAGCATTTAATGGATAGTAAAAGCTGCGTATGCTGAAATGTATCCTATGATTTGGGCTATTTTTAAGGGACATTTCGCAAAAAATGGCAGGCTCTTTTTTTCCGAATCGTACCAACATCGAATCAGCAGGGAGGTCACCCACAAGTGAATCCGCCCAATTTTATGGAATTGGGTCTATTCGTTTTTAGCTAGAGTGGATATAGATATTTTTTGCGAACCATGTTGCAAAAAAAAAAAGAAAAAAAAAAGAGCAGCTTCTTTTACCCCAAATCGCACCGAAATCGAATCAGCATCAGAATCCCCCACATACCTATAAAATATTATGGAATTCCGTCCATTCTTTTTTGAGATAGAATTAGACACACACACAGGTGCCACGTTCAAAATAGTTTTTTCGTATTCTGGAGGTCTCAAAACGCGTATGAAGGAAAATGTCCCATGTATTGCAGAGAAAGTAAAATGTGAGTTTTGAGTCGAGTATGGATGGTTATATTTTTAATAATTTAATTGCCAAATTTGCAGCTCCTTTTCAAAGTACTGTATAATTTTGAAACTTATCCGCATTCCTAATTTCTATATGACCACGCGTTTATATATTAGACGCATACAAATCACAATCATGATTGATAGAATTGCCTGATCTTAGCTGATGAAGTATGTCATTCTATAATGATTCAAATCAAAACGGCATCATTTCGACTGGGAATCTTGCACGCGCGTTATCAGTTTGTCGATTGGCAACAAACCTAGTCACATGTTCTTCGACCTTGGAGGTAAAGATAGGGAGTTAAAACTCCGTACTGATCATTTGAGGCAATCATTTAAGGGGTGCTGCAATAATATAAGAGCCCCTTCATTGTACGGATTTCTAGGGTGAAAGGCCTAAAATATGGATTGAAAGGTCCATTTTGAAGAAATAAAGGAGTAGCACGATGCAAAGTAGAACAATAAGGAATATTCCTTATGCTTAGGAAAATTATACAATAAGTAATATTCCTACGCATAAGGAATATTCCCACAATAAGAACAATAAGGAATATCTCCACAACAATTAGGTGAATAATAAGTGATAAAGAATATTCCTACGAATACATTAGGGAATATTCTTGCGAATACAATAAGGTATATTCCAACTATAAGCAAATTCCTATAATAAGGAATATTGAATAAGGAATATAAATAATATTCCTACAAGAATAAAGAATATCCATAGGTATAAAGGAACCCTATTTCTATGTATTCATAATTATTTTACTTTTCAATTTATTTTTAACTCCCTCTGTTCTGTACTCTGTCTTACAACTGTGAAAATATACCAATTAATTATAGTGATAATAAGGAAATTAAATAATAAAATAAAAAAAATAGGGAAATAAAAGTAACCAAAAATACATAGGGGAGACCGGGGTACAGTGGGTCACGGGGCACAGTGGGACAATTGATTTATTTACTAGGGTAAATATGTTTAAGAAAGGGAAAAATATGATACATTATGCCAACTTGTGTGGCAACACTGTGCAAACAGATCACCGCCATTATTTGTTTTCGAGGGGGGCAATAGCGATTTTTGTTCTCAACTGACCTGTTAGGAAAATTAGGTAAATGTTGTTTTTTTGTATTTGCGCACTAAATTGTCATCCAATAATCAATATTTTTACATTAATCCATAGGTTAAATATTTTTTATTGCATATGTATGATGGTTTTTCATTTTATTTGTTAGTGGTACATAAATTGTAACTTTTGTTGTGTGTGTGTCTCTTGGGGTACAGTGGGACACCCTTAATGGGGTACACTGGGACACTGTTGCTCAACATAAAAATACCTCCGATTCTCAAAAGTTGAACCAAAGTTATTAGAATTTATGCTTTTCAATTAATTATTACCTAAGGATAACCTTTTCAAACTACTTTTATGTTGAACATGTAATCCGAACATGTAACAACTTGAGTTAACCTGAAATTGTTAGAACTGCATCAAAGCTATAGGCCTATAGGTATATTGTAGGGGGAAAAACTACACTAGCTGTTTAGCTTAAGAAATGTTTAAAACTAATCCATAAAGCTATCTCTGTTATACAAATTCTATTGGGCTTGGCTTAGAAAAAACACTAACACATTTTGTAATTAGGGTTTTCATGTTATTTGTTAGGCCTAACAATTTTGCTGTTTACATTGTTGGTGCGAAAAAGAGAGAGAATAAGTGACATTGGATTAGTAAAAGAAGTTGTGATGCGGAAGGCTGTAAAGGCAGTACTTAAGGACAAGAAACCATTAAGGGAGATAGCAAGAACTTTTGATATTCCCAAGAGCACCCTGCAACGGTATGTGCTAAAAGCAAAAGATATAAACTAGGAAGAAAATCCAACAGAGAAAAATGTTATGCTTAAACCAAATTATGCAGTTCGGCAAATCTTCACAACTTTTGAAGAGAATATGCTTACCAAGTATTTAACCCAAGCTTCAAGTTTGCATCATGGGCTTCCACCAAAATAAACACGAAAACTAGCATATGAATATGCAGTGGAATTGAATAAAAGTATCCCATCCTCTTGGAATGAGAATCACTGTGCAGAAGAAGATTGGTTGGAAAGCTTTATGAAACGAGCTGGTAGTATTTCATTTAGGAAGCCAGAAGTCACATCGCTTGCCGGGTCAATGGGTTTAACAAACCCGTAGTGACTGAGTTTTATTCTAAGTTGCATGAACTCATATAAAAACATCATTTTGGGCCAGAAAACATTTATAACTTAGATGAAACAGGACTCACTACTGTGCAAACACCTGGAAAAGTGATCACCAAAAAATGTGTTAAGCAAGTAGGCCAGATCACTTCATCAGAAAGGGGTGAACTCGTTACTTTTTGTTGTATGATCAATGGCTTAGGAAATGCCTTGCCCCCATTTTTTTCCTCGTGTTAATTTTCGGGAGACACTATTAAAGGGTTCTGTGGGTGTTCAAGGAGCTGCTCTGCTACAGTGAATGGATGGATGAATACAAATATATATCTGATGGCTATGAAGCATTTTATGAAGTATTCTAAATCAAAGCCAGAAAATAAAACCCTTCTCTTAATGAATAATCATGAAGCACATATTAGTATTGAGACCATTAATCTAGCAAAAACAAATGGTATCGTACTCTTCACAATACCCCCACACTGCAGCCATAAGTTGCAGTCCTTAGACAAGGTTGTGTATGAACCATTAAAACATTCCTATAACGAAACATGCCGGGCTTGACTTGTGAATAATCCGGTAAAAGAATAACAATTCACGGAACAGCAGAGCTTGTGGGAAAGGCGTATCCACATGTCTTTTGTGCAAATAACATCCTATTTGGTTTTTCTGCCACAGGTATTTTTCCGTATAATAACAATACCTACACTGATGCAGACTTTGAGGCTGCAAGTGTAACTGATGTCCCACAGGTGTGCGTCACTGATAACCCAACACCTGAACAACCCAGTCCTACTCAATTTCAACTATTTACTGAAGCTGGTGGATCTAGGCCTATTACAGAGGAACCACAAGCAAGCTGCTCTTATTTAAATTCACCTTCAGTGAAAAGCTATGTAGGTCTACACATAGTGGAAAAAACTGAACTGTTCTGTCACCTGAAACTGTAAAGCTTCTCCCAAAATGTCATACAACTGAAATATATAAAAATATGTGAAAAAGTAAAAAATCCGAAGTATTAACTGACACACCAGTTAAAGAAAAAAATAGAGCAGGAATATTTAAAAAGATTAGAAAAGAAAAATCAGCCTAAAAAGAAAAAAGCTTCAAAAGATATCAAATCAAAGAAGAAAAGAAAAATTAATAGAAAATTTGGCAAAACAGTTCCTCAGAAAATGAAAAATGGAAAAAATCTGAAAGCGATAGCAGTTTTGAGGTAGAGATGGCAGAGAATGCAGATGGTGATATACTATTGATATTGGAGATTTCGTGTTGGTCAAAGTGTGCGGGAAAAAGAAAGCAACCTTCAGCTATTATGTTGCGGAAGTGATACAAAAAAGTAAAATTGACTATGAAGTGAAGTATATGAGAAGACTTTTACCAGGATATAACTTTGTTTTTGATGATGAGACAACATATTCAGCTCTTCATAGTGACATTGAAATGAAATTGCGGAAACCCGTATGTCATGGAGGAACAGAAAGGGCATTGAGACAATTATCGTTTCCCGTGAACTTAGAATGTTATGCTAAGCTGATATAAAAAAGACTTTTAAACTGTAGGCTAAGTAGCCTAGGCATTGTTTCGGCTGTTTAAAATAGTGTTCAATAACTTTATTTTAGTCATCCAAATATTTTTGATTGTGATAATTTATAAACTGTTTTCTGTTATTCAACTGTTAACCACAACCCATACAAATTATGAGAATGAAAGTGTAATGTATCATCGTACAAATATATGTGTTTATTTTTATGTCCCATTGTACCCCATTCAATGTCCCAGTGTACTCCGGTCCGGGGTACACTGGGACGAATTACATACCTTCGGAAATACAATATTTTTACAAAGAAAAACTTGAGGAAAAAATATGAAAAATTTAACAATAGAAGATTAAAAGTAGTATTATTGTATTGCATATTTGTTGAATTTCTAATATTAAAAATGTAAAAAGTATTACCAAATAAGTAAAAATTGTCCCACTGTACCCCGGTCTCCCCTATGCATCGCAATTGTGTCTATTGGAATCAAAGTGCGCTTTAATAACACGAGCGACACCTAGATCTCATTCTCTAAGCGTTAATAAAGAAAGAGACGAAGTTATTTTTAAATAATAACTGTATACTATTGTTATGAAGAAGGTAAAACGTTTCACTGTGCTCTGCCTCTTGGAAAGGAGAAAACACTTTTACAGGCAACCTTTCCAATGATGTGAAAATGGTTGTCAGAATGTCCAATGATGTGAAAATGGTGTTCCTTTCCAATGGTTCTCAGAATGTAGTGACTCTCCGGGGTCATATTTTCCAGATTTTGTTAAATATCACTAATTTGGCGACTGTAGGCAAGTTTCCGAATCCAATAGAATTTTCTCGAACTATCGACTGGTTTCGTAGATATGATGCCAGATTTGGTGAAATATCTCCACTTTAGGCGAGTTTCCGAATCGATTAAAATTTTCTTGAAAACTGGTTTCAGAAATACGACCGATTTGTCTAAATATCACCCATTTGTCCACTTTAGGCGAGTTCCGAAGCGAGTAGAACGTTTTCGAAAACTCGACTGGTTTCGGAGATACAAGTACTTTCTTTGAATTTCTATGGAGAGTTTTAAGGAAGTGATCGCTCCGTTGGAAAGTAGTTGAAGTAATAGGAGCTATATTGATGGTGAGATAGTATACGCCATTTTGTGATTGAATGGAATATTTAATGGCTCTTTTAGTGTACTTGAAAGTTGTTCTGTGATGTTGTAAGATAGCTATAATGTTGTTAGCTGTTCCTGGGGATACAAAGGATATCCAAAGGATACGTCGTAACAGAATTAAAATAAGAGGGAAGCCAGAATTTGGCGACTTCGGAGCAAATTTTTCAAATTTGACAAAATACCGCCAATTTGTCGATTTTCAGAATCGCCTAGAACTTTCTCGAAATATCGACTGGTTTTGGAGATGCGTCCTATTTCTAGTTATTTCTGTGGAGAGTCTCTAAGGAAGCCAGTTGGGCAGAGTGTATGAAAACTCATTAAATTGAATTGTGAGATTATTCAGTGTTTTGAAAACATATTCGGCTGTTTAGTGATCAGTTGAACATTCTCTTGTACTGACAGTTATTCTATGATATTATAATTTGTTTATAGTGTTATTAGCTGTATATATTTCCTGTTACGCTTACGAGTGCTTTACTCATTTTGTTCATTCTTCTCTCTGTCCGTTCACACGATAATTGCCATAAAAACGACTTTATCAAAATGAAATTTTAGTATGTTGTTGAGATGGTCTGCGGAGTGTAAATGAAGACCCAATTAGTTTGAAACCGGGTTGAATAAAATGAAATGCTTTGAATCCTATGAGACCTCATTTTTCAAACATGCTTAAGTGACGTTAAAATTCATGAATTGCTTCAAAAAGGTTAGGAAATATTCGAATTATTGCAGAAAATATGTAAAAGAAAAACCAGCAAAATAGGTCTGGTAGTTTTTCAAATAAAAATTAAAATAATAATGACACCCATCTAATAGGAAGAGATCACGTAACCCAATTCAAAATAAAATAGGGCATCCATCTTTCTTTCCCAGAGTGAAAATCGTGATTTTTAAAATTCTTTTAAATGCATATTAAATGTTGCATCCATCCTAAAACCGCTTAATTTTTGCGTATTTTCTGTGCATCTATATTCTGTGTCAACTCAATGACAACATTTTTGAGTTTAGAGGATCCTCCAACTTTGATTATTTCTATAACGAAGCCTCATTTTAATGGATGCAGAATGTAAACAAGTGATTGTAAGATAAGTTGTATAAGAATGGCTGATTTTTTTTTCACTTGAAATTATTTAGCTCTGGAGTGTTAAATATAAGTGATATGAATGAAATATTTAACCAGACGAATTATATTGCGACGAAGTCATTTGAATAAAGTTAATTTTTCCCCCATTATGTTTTAAGTTTTCAAATATTATAATTGACTGTAGTACTGTGATAATTTAAAAAAATCTGTTGTGGACTTTCCTTATATAATGCAATGAATTTACTTCTTTAACGGTGAAAAAGTGATGAAAAGACCCACGGCACAGTGTTTGAAACGTAAAATTGTACCTCCGAATGACAACATCTAAAATTTTAAAAAAAATTATATTATATTTTACGCAACTCTAAATTAACAATTATCAATTTTGATAGCATCCTTAATGAGCAATGGAGTCCATATGTTTAAATATTTTAATAATAAATTTATCAATTAGGCGTCATTTTCATTAACTTGACATCACATTTGCAATTTTGACGATATTTTCGTCAATGTGAGGCCAAATATCGCAAATTATAGATATTTAGAAGAACATGTCTTATTTATATAAAAAAAAGGTATGCCCATCATATGACGGAATTAAAAATTTTCAAAATATTGCATCCTATTTGGCGTCATTTTTATCACTTTGATAACATATTTATCAATTTGGCAGCAGTTTCGTCAATCTGGCAACATTTAAAAAAGTCGTCAAGTTGGCGATATACCGCCAAAAGTCGTCGCCAGAATTTTGCAATGAGTTACAGACGGAGCCTTATGGTACTCTTATATTCTTTCCAAAATATTGAATTTTAAGCAATTAGTCGTCATTTTCATTGATTTGGCGTCATTATTACAATTTAGTGATATTTTCATAAATTTAGCGACATTTCAAAAACTCGACAAGTTGGCGATAATTCACCAAATTTGTCGATAAAATTTCGTCAAGCATTGTGGTCGGAGAAATAAATTATTCATAAAGCAGATAAACGACTACAGGCGTCCTATTACAAAACTATTACAAACACTATTTTCTCTTATAGTAGATTTCTATTCTTTCCAAGAAATTTCATTTTCAACAATTAGTCTTCGTTTTAATTGATTTAGCATCATTTTTATCAATTTGGTGACATTTTTATCAATTTGGCGATACTTTCGTCAAATTGGCAGTATTTAAAAAAACTTGCCAAGTTGGCGATATTCAGCCAAATTCGCTGCCAAAATTTCACCAAACATTATTTATGGAGAGATAGGTTAGATAAACGACTAATGGCGTTATGATAGATAAACGACTAATGGCGTCAAATTACAAAGCTATTACCCAAAGTGTCTTCTGTCGTGAATGGAACGAGCTAGATCTACGAAAAGGATGATAATACATTTATCGCATAATATTACATATGAAAAGTGAACAGATTTCACAATAGTTAATATTTTTTAATCTTATGTGATTTTTTTATAAATTTATTTGGAAAATATGGAATATCTCGAGAACGGTTCATGCTAGTGTTCTAAAGTTTATGTTAATTGTTTTCTAATGAAAATTACACAAGAATGGACTATTTACGTAACTTTATTGAATGTTTTAATTTTTTGATGATTTTTTTAAAATTTCATTTCAAAATTTAGGAGGTTTCTGTACAGTCGATTGCGTGTAAAAATAACAGGCTTCCAGTATTCACTGATTGGAGATTTTTGTTCGGATCGCTTGATTCAGTCGCGAGATATCTTCTCCACTCACACACATACTTTCACACACATGTACACAAGCAGCACCTCAAAAACGTGCGATTCGTGTTCAGGAATGCTTGAAACATGTTTTCCCGTCGAAATCTCGAATTCGAACTTTCGATCCCGTCACAATACTTTCCCTATACATTATACTACGTATATAAGGAAAGTAATACATCAGCGCTAAATGTATCGCATTTTAGAGATATTTAAATAAGATTGTATTTCAGTTGGAAAGTTTTTCATAATCAATGCTTTATGCATGATTGATTTTTTTTGTTAATAGCTTTATTTTTATGAAATCTTGAATGAAAGTTTTTGAAAAATCTAATCGTGGGTCCAAATGATTATAAGTTCCAAAGGCTTGAAAAAATCCATCCTAAAAAATGTCGGTTTTACAACGGATGCAACACTGAATATAAATTTAAACGATCTTTAAACATCTACGCTATGCATAGCGGAAAAATAGAAGCAATCTTTTATTTTGTGAAAATAAAAGGAATAAAGGATTGAAATAAATATTTTGGTTGATACCATATTTGACAACGTACCGAGATAGGCTAACAGCATAACGAAAAACAAAATCTATATTGCGGGTATTTTACCCAACAATGAATTAAACTATTAAGCATCGTGATCGTTGATGAATCAAGAAACCCTTGGAGGCACGATTATGTTCAATTGTGTCCTATGCTTCCGTTTTAAAAAAAATATATAAAATTTCGCGTTTTCGCTCGAAATTAAGAAAAAAAAATTCTATCTAGTTCTAGATTTTTTTATAACAAAGTCGGATACAACGTTTCGTGAAAATCCATTCATATGTGTGGCCGCTATCGTATACATAAAAAATGGACCCTAGACAGACACACTCAAAAAGCAGTCAGAACGTCTTCAGGAGTTCTTAAAATATATATCTTGAATTCGAAAATTTCTGTGAAAACAATTTCTTCTCTCTATAGTGTATTACAATTGCACGAGAATGCAAGAATCAAACTTTTACATGTATTAACTGTCAGGGAGTAAAAATCTTTCATGATTTTTCCCGGATTCTCACTCGTATATACATAATCATAAATGGAACCACATGAACTCATACATAATGTATGCAGTTTCAACACATTGCACGTGAAATTCCACCATTAAGTTAGGTTAATCTGCAAACACCTCAGATTTCAGGTAATTTTGGAGCAAGTAGAAGTCCCGCGAACTTCTTGTTCGATGAACAAAAGTTTTACCTAATTAACCAATAAACGCGGGCAATAAGGAGTGAAATATTAATAGCCCATGATGGGGGAACAAGTGGTGAAACCATCCAACCCAGTATGCCCGGGAAAAGATGCTGGCAGAATTAGCTATTCCAGTGGCGTATCCAACGTGCAATTAAGTGAGTGGGGGAGGAAACGACGTAACACATTATCAGCTGCAAGCTTGCAGAATAATAAATATGCGATGAAACGTAAGAATGCGCCTCGTTTCACTTTTAGGCGATTCGTACATAATTCGATCGTTAAAGGCCATCCAAAATTGTTTCGAATACATTTCTATAGACAATCTGGCGAATATTAGTCAATATTTGTTGTTGTTGCTGTCGTGTCCCTAACATTACATTTAAGGAAGAATGTGTGCACAGTCAACATTTGTTCATTTTAGAAATGATCTATTGTATAATATTTTGTAAGAAAATATCGGATGTGAGCCGCACGTGACTTTCCCTGCAATATCATATGCATGCTCTTTTTATTTCTTCAATAATTCATTCAATTGAGTTTCATGGCTCAAAATAACACCCAGAATTATTTGAGATGACACTCAATGAGCCTCTTACACCTTTCTGGTAGGTCGGACGGTCTGGGTCTCAACTCAATGAGCCTATTTTATTCAACTTTCCTTTTCGTTGGGTAACGGGACATATTTTCAAAGGCGGCGTAGCAACAATGCGCAAAAACTAAAATATCTCGAGAACGGCTCGTTCTATGGTGATGGGGTGGGTCTTATTCCTTTCATCGTCAAAAATGGCATATAAAAACAAACATGTAATGGATATATTTGAGCACACGTAGTTTTTTATTTTAGATTTGGACGATTTTTGCGGGTCATTTCGCAAAAAAGGTGTTTTCCTTTTTTCCCGAATCGTATTAAAGTCGAATCAGCACTAGAGGAAGGCCACAAGTGGTGTATCTCCTTACTTATCCTGACCAAAATGCTGTGAAATCGGATATATATAGGTTTTTAGCTAGAGTGGATACAGACAAATTTTGCGGGCCGTTTCGCAAAAATAGGAATTTTCTTTTATTCCAAATCGTACCAAATTTGAATCGGCACCAGAGTCATAAACAAGTGACTTGCTTATAAATTTTTTATGAAATTGGGTCCATTAGTTTTTGAGCTAATATGGATAAAAATTCTGTACACACAGACAGATGTCACGCTCAAAATAGTTTTTTCGTATTCTAGAAGTTCCGAAACGTGTCGATCCGTCGAAAACTCGAGTTGTGATTTTCAACATCATTCCAATCCTTTCCCTATACTTTAGTATGTATTTCAGGGAAAGTAACAAGAGTGAATTTATGGTATCGTTGTAAACTGTGATTCTTGAAATAATCAGAAAGTTTCGTACGAGAAAGATATAGAGTGATGAGGAGATATAACGTATCAGAAATGGATGAGTTAACATGCAGTAGAGACAGAGTAGAAAAAAATGAGTAGGTCAGAAGTGTAAGAAAGAAGTTTGTGAAATAAAATATATGAGTATAGGCAATGTTAAAAGTAAGCAACCAAATCCAAAAAATCTAGTCTGCTGTTTTCTTGCTGCCTAGGTATTTATTAACAACAACAAAAAAAAGAAACCTACACTTTTTAGTCCAGTTTCACATTATACTGCAACACAAGCAAATTATACACTTCGCAAATAGATGTATACGATTTCGATCTTATTTCTTCTGGGAGACTTTCTGCGGTTGAACAATAATCGTTATCGGATTCATTGCGATATGAAATTGTTCGACTTTTCTATAGTTTTCGTTATAGACACGTTTACTCCAAAAGCATCAAAAATGGAGTTGTCTAAGGAAACCATGAGTACTTTACATGCACGGAATGCCGGATGAACGCAGGTTAGAAGGACGGTGGATGGAGGGTGACAGGAATATATTTTTTAGTGTTTTTTGCATGGGAGCTCATCCACTTTTGCCGAGAACGTTTTTCGGTCCATATTTTTGTGGCTATATTTTTTTTTATCGATGATTAGATACTTTCCAAAATTCGAAATACCAATTCTAAAAAACTGAATCTAGGCTATTTGTACACACGCGTAAAGTTCAACGGCATTTTGCAGAAGGGAATGTCAAAATGATTCGTCGCGCATTTTATTTTTTAATCCCAAAAAGAATTTTTCTTCAAAGAAATGTTTTGTCAAAAGGAGTGTGTACATTATCATAAAGACCCTATGCATTGAAATAAAATATTCGGAGCAAAGACGTTTATATATACATACAAATATTTCTATTTATTTAACGATATCAATCTTATGTGAGCAGCACGTGACTTTTCCTACAATTCATTTTCATATTTTTTATTTTATGATGCATTAAATTCAGTTTAATTGTAGAAAATGACATGGATACTTTTCTGATGTTATATCTAATTTGCAGTTTTAATGCAAGTTTGTTTCATTTGGCAGCTTAATGTACTTTAAAGTCTTGGGCTCTTTAAAATACCTAAAAACAAAAATATATCGAAAACAGTTCTTTTCAAACGGTTTATTCAATTCGCCGTACTGTCAAACATTACGTGAAGGACAAGTACTTAATTCATATATTTCAGCAGTTTTAGTCATTTATTTCATATTTTCTCGATCATTGCAAGCCAATTCGCAAAAAAAGGGGGGGGAGCAGGTTTTCGAAATGTACCAAAATTTAACCAGCATCAAGGTAAGCCACAAGCAACTTATTTACCGAATTTTGTGGAATTAGGTCGATCAGTTTCACAGCTAGAGTGGATACATACATATTTTGCGGATCATTTCGCGAAGACGGACAGCTCCTTTTATTTCCAATCGCGCCAAACTCCAATCAGCACCAGGGTCACTCACATGTGACTTATTCACCCAATTTTTTGAAATTGGGTCTATTAGTTTTTTGTAGTTAGAGTGGATACAGGCATTTTTAGCGGGATATTTCGTTAAAAAAGCAGTTTTTTTATCCCATATCAAAATGCAATCAGTACCAGAGTCACCCATAAGTGACTTACCGATAAAATTTTATAAAATTGGGTCCATCCGTTTTTGAGTTCGAGTGAATACATACATAGACATACACACCCAGATGTGGCGCTAAAAAATATTTTTCGTGTTCTAGAGGCCCCGAAACGTGTCGATCCGTCGAAAAATCGAGTTGCGATGATCGATACGATTCCGATACTTTTCCTATACATTACCATCTATTGCAGGGGAAGTAAAAAATGAGCAAAGGTTGCAAAATGTTTCAACATGCGTAAAAATATTTCTATTGATTCCCTTATCCCAAAACAAAAAGCCCAGAAAACGGAAGACAAAGAGACGACTCCAGTGTTTGATAAATTTCGGAACACACGAGAAGAAACGTTTAGCACAATTAATCTTCTCAAAATAAGCATCTTTTTGACACCTCAAGTTAAGTGTATTTTTTTTTCTTTGTTTCAAAAATGATTCCTAATTACGTTTGCAAAAGGATTCTCAGGCAAAAGTAATTTCGTTTCAGTTCACTTGGGAGATGAATGCCTGCGTTGATTCGCGTCTCGACAGGTTTTCCTTTTCGAAATTGAAATTATTAATATGCGAAGTTTAGAGCTATTTTACAACTTGGACAAGGAGGAGGAAAGGAGGATGATTTTGTCAGAGTCACGCCATGTGTTATTTCAGCGCTCATTTAAAGTTACGTGGAAGCAGGGGAATCAACACAAAATGAATTTGAGGCATGCAATATATTTTTGGAGATATCTGGTCAAGGCGTACATCTACGCTTATCCAAGGACACAAGGAAACGTTGAAGGACACAAGGAAGGACACAAGGAAACGTTGCAGAATTGCTAAAGCGATTGACCATGAATGAACTCTAAGCCCCGGGACTCCAAAATAAATAAAGGACTCTAATCAGGAAACGAAAATATTTCCCATCATTTGGATGCTTGACATTTTCAATTTTAAATGACACCTAAAATTTATTTTAGCAATACAATATTTTATTAAAAGATTTAGATGTCGAAATGTTTATTTTTTCTTGATTTCACTAAAAATATAAGAAATTTAGATTCCTCTCCCTACACTTACAACAGAAACTCCAGGTTTTAAACAAATCCAAGATAAAGATTCCCCCCTTTATTCCCCGTTGATTTAATATTAAACAATTTTAATTGACTAGGGGCTGCACCCTGCTTGCTACACTTCGCCAATTCCCGTAATTCGTTTCGCGAGCTACGGGAGCAAGTCAAACTAAAGTTCCAATCGGTTAAAGGTTTATTTCAATCTATTATTTCTCCATAAATGCACTATATTATATATTATATATTATATATTATATATTTGTATGCTATAGCTTTGCGGTACGAGACCGTGAAAACCGACGGACGTGCTGATGCGAAAGGACATGCTTTACTTCAGAAGTGCATAAAAAGTAAAATATCGCGTAAATTGCATTGAAATGAAAAAAAGGCGTCTTCCTGCAAAAATTGAATTATATGGGTATCTACCAGCAAAAATGCTTGCTGTTGCTACTGTTAGTGTGACCAGAACGCGTACTCGCAGCTCCAATATTTTATCTTTGATATTAAATATTTCTTTAACTACAATATATATCTAAAACGGTTTATTTCACCATATTCCCTAAATTATGTATTTTTATTATGTATTTTTATATTCTATTATGTATTTTTATATTATGTCTTTATTATTATGCATTTCTATATTATGTATTTAATATTATGCATTTTTATATTCTATAGTTTTTGCGGTACGAAGCAGAGAAACTCGAGGATTGAGAAATTTGTCAAAAAGCGGCGTCAGTTACTTTTTTAAATATAGCGAGGCATGTCAATGTATTCGATATTACATAAAAATATTCAGATTTTCATCTCACCGAAAAGTTCGATTTTCCGCATTTCGAATAACTAGGTACAGCACTTATATATACAGTGATTGTATATACAGTGACACCCAAATCTAACTCAACGAGTAGTGCACTCATCTACATTTCAAATCTTTTAGTGCTCAGCAGCATCCATAATTTTTAAATTTCCGATTTTTCTCGGTTGTTTAATATAAAAACTGACTTGTAAACCAAATTTCCAATTTGTATGTCTTCTAGGAGCAACAAGAACTTCAGAATGTATACAGAGATTTATGCTAATCAATGCATCCAGAAGAAAGTGTTTTAGTGTTATGAAATTTAGCAGACGATATAAGTATGCAAAGATAAAGAAATGATTACATTTTCATAGCAGAAAGGATTTCCATTAAGGAGCAGTGACATTACAGTCATATGTTAATTCGGATGTCCTTTGGTGGCGATACAAGCTTATTCAGGGTGCGGTTCGTTGTGCTGTCAGTTTATAATCAAATGCTGTTCTACAGCTAAATTCTGCCAAATGTTTCATAATTCTTGGACACGTTCGCTTTTACATTCCGAGATGGCGAAAACTGCAGTCTCAGCAAATTCCAGACGTGCTCGATTCACAAAACAATTTTTGTAAAAGACCAGTTTAAATATGTGCGTAGCCTAAGGTTATAGCACACATAACATTTCAAATATACATAACTTATACATAACTTAAAATATTTATTGCTAGTTGTACACTGTAAAACATTCTGCAACCTTTGTTCATTTTTTTCAGCTACTTTGTTGATCATTTCGGCAAACTGATAAGAAAAACTACAATGACAGGCATTCATGAAAATATCAGCTTCATTTCCAAAATATTAGTTCCGAAGCGTTATTTAAATCGTAACTATCATAACTATCAGAAACCTTACTCTCCATTAAACGGGCAGTTGATTCTCCTGAAACTTTCAGTAAGATGCTTGCAGTGCATACTTCAAGTAAATACCGAAGAAATTACACATAGTACGATTTTTGGTGTAAAAGTATTGCCTTTAAGATGTATTTGAAATTATGTTTAAATTATGATTAAATTATGATATGTTTAAATTATGATTAAAAACACATTTAAATTTAGCATTGAATTTTACACAGTTGAAAAATCACAAAAAAAAAATACTCAGAAACCCGTACTCCAAATTCATATTTAAATATCCAAAGTATGCTATATGCACAGTCTGTGACGAACACTGCTATCTGATCCTGGTTGGATCACCCTGTTTATTTTACACACAGGGAAATTACACAGTTTGTAGAATTGGAGAATCAGTTTAAAATAATAAATGTTTATTCCAGTCTGAAAAATGGAAAGATAAGGGTTAGAGCAATGAGTTACAGGCAGGTTAAAGACAGACCACCTAAGTATCCAAATGACACAATAATACTATTAATTATTACAAATTAATGGATATTTTACATAGGAATTACCGCTTTTTCGATGACGACGCATTTTAATCCCACAAAGTTTTGAGAAGTAGCTTGCGAAGCGATTCAACGAAGATTTAAGCAAATCATCTTGGAGGGTATAAACGAAACGATGATCCCTAGTCATCACAATACCCCGTTTCGGCCACCTCGGCCTTACCTTCGCATCAACGCTCAGAGTAAGGATGCATAGACTGCAAGAAGTATGACTGCATTCAAAGAAAAAATGTGCAAGAGTCCAAGTAGTCCCATGGGTCACTCAAACTCCAACTCAATCAGGAGCAAAGTTCCGAGCAAGCCCATAATTGAAGAACACAGCAGGAGGGGAGAGTACAAATCAAGAGCACAGCGATTCCAGAGAGGAAGACACCCAATGCCGCCTCTTACCTACTGGGCCAGGTTCTTTAATACAGGGTTGGGCACTCAGTCCGGCAGCCCATCAACAGTTGTCAGCTTGACGTCATGGGAATTAAGATTCGTCATTCGTAACGTCACGGTCCGGATTAAACTTTGAGAGGGGTCGCCTGAGAGAGAACACAAAAAATGTTCACATTATTACAGTTAAAAATTGTTTTTTCATTTTGAAGTGACCCTATCCAGGCGTAAACACAACTTGCGCAAAGATTTTAAATTCTGATGCGTACACTGAGTCCAGTGACGTCCAAGTAAATGGAGTTATGTCGGTGGAGTAAGACGACGGTCGCAGTTAACAAATTCGGTCTCTCTTAAGAGCCCGAGAACAAAATGCACGATACTGAGCAGCTTTCGCTTCAAGCACGTCCTTTGTCAATGAGGGCAGTGAACACACTACGTAATCCCTGCGCACCTGCTAGTCGAGATCCTTGAGATTGTAGGTATGGATGTTATTGGTCCCGAGCCAGTACCGAACTCGGGACTCGGTGCTTACAACACCGACATTATAAGGTTAGACCAAAAACTAATTTCAAATCCGAACTTATAATTCGGGTACAGATTCCAAGCAGCTTCGATCGATATTTTAGGCAGGAGCAATGCCCGTTGCTGCTACAAGATAATCAGGAACATTAGAAATATTCATATATATCTGATTTATTTTCTGAACTAGAATTGGGCTGTTCCTAAATGAATCGTTATGACTTCAACGTCCTATCTAAACGCTTTAGATCAGTTGACGACGTTAATATCCGATTCAGCTTCCCGTTACCGAGGGTGTCTTACTCAAATAGAACAGAAGTAATAGAGCACCTCAACGTGAACAATGTGACGGCTCTGAATATTGGGTGGAGTCATTACTACTAATGCACTTACGAAGGTGTATGCGTTTAAATACTTCCAAGTCAAAAGCATTTTACATAGTTATGGGAATTGGATAGAGCGGAATTTGAAGATATATTTGTATGGATATCATTTAATATCATCGAAATATATCTTAATGTGTGGAATTATATAAATAAAATATAAATGGTCTCAGTATCTTTGGAAAATGCGGATTCATTTTTCGTTGGTGTAATTACGCACATCAGAACTTAATAAAGAGCAAATGATAAAAAAAATTGAAATACGTAAATCATCATATTTGAAGTTTTTCAGCTTATAAAGTTTTTTGGCTTTCCCATAGGATTTAAACAAACTCCGAAAAAATGTGCGCCGCAATTTAATTGAAAATATTGTAAAAAATGTTCATTTTACTTTCCCTACAATACAGGGTAATATAAAGAGAAAGTATTGGTAAATAAAAGGAAAGTATTGGTAAATAAGTATTATAAAGTAAAATCGCAACACCATTTTATAACAATTCTACACGCTTGGGATCTCTAGAACGTGAAAAAATAATTTTTATCGCGAAGTATATGTGTCTATCTGCTTATATACACTAACTGTAAAAATAATACACCCAATTTCATAATATTTTATAAGTTAGTCACTTGTAAGTTATCCTGGTGCTGATTATATTTTGGTACGTTTCGAAACTGTCCTATTTTTAAGAATTGGCTAATTTTTTTTTTTTAAGAATTTTATTTTTAAGAATTGGCAAAATCTAACATGAAAGACTACGTATGTTCAAATGTGTTTATTAAATGCTTGTTTTATACTTCATTTTGACGACGAAAATAATGAGATCAACTCCAATATTCTAGGACTAGCCGTTCTCGAGATATTTCATTTTTTTTTCGCATTTTTGCTACGCCACCCTTGAAAATGAGTCCAGTTATCCAATGAAACAGACAAATTGAATTAAAAGTGTCAATTCCGTGTCATTCTAAGTAATGATGCGTGGTATTTTGTGCCATTAAATTCAATTGAATGACTTATAAAAGAATTAAAGAGAAAATGAATTTGTTTCTGCTGGGAAAATCATGAGCTGTCCGCATCAGATTCCTATAATTGCTTTCTTTCAAACGTCTTTAATTGGAATATTTATACTTTTATCCGAGTTCTAATGAAATATATCGAAATGCGCGATTTTTATAAATGTTCTAACTTTTGTTCATAATTCCAAGCATCGCAGAATAAATAGATTAAAACGTGATTTGATGCAGGGGTCACTGAACTGCACTGTGTTTGCTTTTAAATTATATTTAAAAATGTAATTAAAGAATGTAGGTACGAGTTTAATTAAAAACTGCTAATAAGAAGTAAATGCGCGTCGTTTATACGTCTAAAAATTATGGAAGCTATGTGCTTCACAGGCCACAAAATATAACAAAATATTTATCTTATATAACAGAGCAGTCACTTGAATTTAAGTGTTTTAATTGAGATTTAATACTTTCAAGACTTATAATAGTTCGCTTTCTATCTGTCGTCTGACATATCAACTTATGTTCATGAAAACGATTCAAGTATTGGTTAAAAAAATTATTAGAAAATTATTACTTCGATTTGTTGCCACTGAACTGCTTTGTACAATGATCGTTATCAAGAGTTCTAAATTTTGCCTTTTATGCCAATTTTAAACGACATGCTAGTTTAGAGCAAGTTGCATTTCTGCATGCATCTGCATTTTGCTTTTAAAACATTAAAACAAACTTAAGGGAAGAACATAAAAGAATCGACGGATATAAATTCCTCCATTGAAGTCATTACTGCAAAATTCAATTGTAAATTTGAGTGTAATTGGGGAAACACCATTCCAGAAATAGTATCCATGGACCGATTTCGCACTTATTATGCGCTGGCTATCATGAAATAGCCAATATCTTTAATATCAGCAAGAAATTGTCGTCAGCCACAATTTCTGTAAACTTCTATACGGGAACTGAAAATTCCAGTCCTTGCACATAGTGGACATCCGATTTATACACAGTTTAACTTGAGTTACATGAAGACAAGTTCATAATCCCAGGACCCGCTTGTAAGGGGATTTCCCAAAAATTTGGAAGACTTTTCGTATAAGAGGAAACAGTTTCATGAATTCAAGAGAAAACTATATATATATATTATAAAAGACTCATAAATACCAAAGCAAACTAAAGTTATAATTTATAACTTTAGTTATAATAACTTATATTTTAAGTTATGGTTGGGTGAGTTACAATTTATCCCTAATCTATCATTGAAATTTAATATATTTTTATTATATATATATATATATATGTGTGTGTGTGTGTGTGTGTGTGTATGTATTATTATCAATAATAATAAAGGGAATCTTTTTACACCTACAGCTGAGCACACGAACGAGTACATACAAAAATATCGAAAGAATGAAAAATGTTAATATAAATACCTTCAAATACTTTTGCCACGACACATTACAAACGAAGATGTAATACTACGGTGGGTGATTGAGCATGAAATTTCGCTTGAAATTGGAGCGTTTCCAAAGCATTTAGAAAATGTAAGTTATAATTTATCACAAAACAGAAAAGGGACCCTGTTATTTAGAATGGGTCACAGATGCTTGGTTTTTATCACTCATCCGTGATCGGTTGTTTAAGAGAAAACTGTACTTTAATTGGGAAAAGAGGAACTTGTTGGAAGCCGTGATGTATGACACCACTCTCTTCACCTGAATCGGATTATTTAATTTCTGTTAATACAACGTCGCACAGGGAGTGGGCCACAAACCTGTCATAGTTCCCGAAAGATAATAGGTTTACAATTACCAAATAATAGAAAGTATTCTATTTTAAATTAATGTCTACGTGAAAGCAGAATATAAGATTAAAAATAATAGTAGTGCTACGAACGTGTAAAATGCTTTGGCGGCTCTTTTTCTCTCGCTCGCGAAGTATCTTTTGAGACCAGACAAAGAAAACACTCATGCAGGCATCCCCTCTTCCATGACGTGTCTAGGCTTGCCACATGCTGAATTTCAAAGAGGAATTGCGAAAGTTGGCAATTTGTCAGCCATTTGGCGGCATCTAGCGACTTCCCGAAAGTTCGAGGAGCACCTCGAAATAACGATTATTCTACGATAATACGACATTATAAATTTCTAGAAGTTTCTATAGAGAGAATTTATAAAAGGAGTCACCTCTCAGTTGGAGAGGAGTTGGAAAGGATACGAGCTACATTGTAGTGTGATTTTTGTCAATGATTTGAGAATAGTAGCTGATGTTTTGTGAAATGACTTTCGTCAATGTTTTGAGAATAAATAGGATCGGTTGGTTATTTTTTTGTTGTTGAGACTCAGACCGTCCGACCTACCAGAAAGATTTTGGTTATTTTGTGAAATGAGTGAAGCATTTAAGCGTCGACATACTGTATAGTGTTCAAGTTGATGCTGTGCTTGTGAATAAACTTGTTAGTTATCCAGAAATTGGGACTCATTCTTGTATTACGAGCGCTTATTCATGATTCCAGAGAATACGTCGCAACAGTAGTGTGACAATTTTTGTATCATGAGCAATATCGGACTTATCAAAGCATTTTATATAACACAAAAAAAAATTTTTAATGCATATGACATCACGAACTATTCTCGGAAGAAAGTTAAACACATGTGTTTTTAGAATGTTAAAAAAACGCAAGGGCAAGAGTTGAACATATAAAAAGCTGCATTTAACATATAAAAAGCTGAGAATTTTTCAAAGATTAAATGCTTCAATCCATCCATTTCTTGGAAACGATGAAAATGTGCTTTTATAGCCACATCAATCTTATCTTCGAAATAAAAACGCCGCCCATGTAATTTTTTTTAGATTAAAAAATAGCCAAAAGTCAGGAGAATAAGGTGGATGTTCTATCACTTTGATATTATTTTGTTCAAGAAATTCGACTGTCTTTCTCACTGAATGAGAAGATGGATTGTCATGGCGAAGCATGAGTCCCCTAACATTCATTTCCTGAAGAATTTCTGGACATTTAGTGGTGTAGAAGTTAGCTGTAACTGTCTTCTGTTTCTCTAGATTTATAGCTTTGACCAGGCCTGTACTTCTGACGAACACGGCATACATTATTTTTTTTTTCATTGCTAGTTGTCTTTTCACCATTGTTGGTTTGGGGCCATCTTCAGGGCCCCATACTTTACTGTCTTGACGTGTTAGAACGTCAGAAAACGGTATGTACGTTTCATCACCAGTTATGATTTTATAAATAATGCGGTGTCCACCATCATTAAGTAACTTTAGGGGTTTTTTACTGATTCTGATGCAAAATAAAGATTTGGGTGAATTTAAATTGAAACATTGTTGAATTTCACTCATGTCACTCTCTTGAACTCGAGAGTCACTGGAGATTTTCATCCTCCACCCTAAGTGAAGGAAACGAAGGTAAATTATTTAATTTAGAATTTAGTAAGGATGATTTACCTTATTACAAGAGAGAAGCGGGATTTGTTGCTAAACAACATGCCTCCAATCGGACTGTCCAAGATGATCGAGCTTGGCATTCATCCAGGCGACTCCGATTATGTCGAGGGGTCAGTGGTAGGCGCTTTAATGGAAGTCGACAAAGAATCTCACCTTCTGTCAGTCGCATTAGAATAGTATCCCTTGATACAGGATGCATGGAGAATGGCAAATATCTTTAAATCACTGATAGCGACAAAATGAGCATGGAGGTGGCTCCTCCCTGACTGCACGATCCTTTCGAGCAGTTTTCTGTCTGGGATGTCCGGGACCTCTGTGATGGTCACATGTGCCTTTTCTGATGCCATCACCTAGCAACTACCCCATCACTCCGACCAAGATGGCGACTCGTGCGTCTGTTGGATCCATCGGCTTCTTTCAAGCCCATGACGCGACCTCTCTCCAAATTCGATATCTGTTCTGAGCGCCGTCGAGTACGTTTTAACTTGTGCAAAACTTTCACTTTCAAAAAATCCAGTTCCAATTGCCAGCGAGTGGAAACACCGGTCGTTTTAAATTCTGCGCAAAGCGTCGTTCTCATGAGCGTTTCACGAATCCTGTAACGTCATTGGCGCTGACAGTTGGATCATTTGCTCTTAAATTCACTTGCCAAGTTTCGCGGCTGTAGCTCACCTATTTTTGGAGTGCCTATATCTTTTTGCAAAAGAGTGTATAAAAATATTATATCGTAAATAAATGTACACAATCCGTGTACATAAACATAACTGATGTTCGTGAGAATAAAGCACTAGGGTGGCAGCGTAAGACATTATGCATGGCTGCATTATGTACGCTAGCACAGGACACCATTGGGCATGATCATGCATAAAAGGGCTTATGTGTGGCTCAACAATCAAGAGACAACTATTGTGAGAAATAGCCGCGATACATTTTTTTTGTTCGTGACGTCATGAGTTCAGTTCCAACCCTGGGGGATACATTGTCAAGTAGTATCCATCGAAAGTTTTTTCCCAAGCCCTGTGAAGTGAAGAATAACACACTATAGTTGTAATCCATTGGATCTACGATACCGATTTTTCAAATTGTTTCTTGCAAAATTTGAGAAAAAAACAACAAATTCTGGTATGAGAAAGTCGAGTGGAGCCACACTTCAGTTCATTTTTATTCATTGAATATGTTTTTCCATT